>JADRCD010196980.1:0-28502 GCA_019843815.1 Montemys delectorum | reverse complement strand
CCTCCCTCCCTCCCTCCCTCCCTTCCTCCCTCCCTTCCTCCTTCCCTCCCTCCCTCCTTTCCTTCCTTCCTTCCTTCCTTCCTTCCTTCCTTCCTTCCTTCCTTCCTTCCTTCCTTCCGTTCTTTCTTTCTTCTAAAAGAATTAATGAGTGAATGGACATTTAATTTAAAAAAAAAACTAGAGAATGAATAGTGAGATTGCATTTATGAAAGTCTCTAATTGCTCTTAAATCATTGCTACAACTGAATGTAGTACCGATTTCTTTTCTAGAGTTCTAAGCAGAAATTATACTATATTTTCAGAAACAATTAGAATACTTCTGACAGAGATAAGCAGTGCAATGAGTTGATACTACTGTTGCAAAGGGATAAAACCCCTCTCCTGGCAAGCCATTTATCATTACAAGAAAAAACTACCCATAATTTTATTCCCAATTCTGATATTATCACTCGCAGCTATGGTCTCTCTTATTGCAATAACAAATTGAGAAATAATATTTCCCCCAGGAAAATGTAGGATGTTTTAATGTTTTATGGCACAAAGACATTTTTGCAGACATTGCAGGAAGCTAATGCCGTCCTTAAATTGTGCTATAATTCAAAGAGAACTATGAAATGTAGCTGTAAAAGTCAGCTAAGTAAGCTTGTAACTTCTGTCTTATTCCTTTAATATGTTTGACTTTGTTATTTTGACTTACATTTTGTTGAAGAGGTTCCATACATTTTTTTCACATATATCTTTGTTTAATGGAAAAAAATCCCTATAATGAGGTACAAGTTTCAACAAAAGGAGGTAAACCTGAACATACTAGGTCTCTTACTTGTATTTCAGTTTTCATGTGTTACACATTAATCTACATAACTTCTGTTTATTAGATAAGATACTGTGGACTCAGAATACACTGGGGAAAAGCACAAGGGGAAGTTTTCATGATCCATCATGGAACCTAAACTTTGTAGAGAAGACTGACAGAAACAATTAGGTTAATAATATATCCTGAAATCTGTAAAAAAAAATGTTGACAAATAGACTATTTATAACATTCATATTTATGTAACTTTTATCTTCCTCACTTTTATAAATAAAATTTGCTTTAATCTGTTGTATCAATGTAGTTTTTTAAATCAATTACTTTTTATTTCGAAAAACAAGTAGTGTTCAGGAGGAACACTTCAAAGACATTAAAACAGTAGTATTTCTGTTCCTACTTCCAAAATTACCAAATTTTCACTCCATGCTATGACTCCTCTCAGTTCTTCCTCCAGGGGTTTTTCCCCACTTTAACAAAGTTGAGCATTCTAACAAATGTTGTGACCTTTATTTTTTGGACACATAATTTTGATAACCACTTCCTTACTATCATTAAATTTAAATTATAAAAATAGAATTATAGTACATATTTACCTTCAATTTACTTGTTATGGAATTTTCATGGTACAACTACATTATTATTTTTATTTTCATATGTCTTGCTTTAATTTACAGAACTTAGTATTCTTATGTATAATAAAAGTTTTTTTTTATGAATTCTCATCTGATGGACATTTGAAAAAGCTTGCCAATTTTAAAGAAGGCAATTATGGAACATTATTTTATCCCCATGAATAAAAGAAAAGTCATTTTTTTACCCGAGTAACCATGAGAACATTATTACTCCAGGACATGTTCATTTTTAGTATATAATGAAGAGCTTAAAATGGAAACAAAGATGTTCAATACAGAATAGAAAGTTAAGAAATTACATAATAATCTTAAGAGTTGCAAGATAATTTGATGAGATCTATTACTCTTTATTAAAAAGTAAAGCAGCATAGTAAAAACAGAAGATTCATGAAAAATAAAATCTTAAAATCTAAATGAAAATGAACATAAACCTGTTATTTCTTTTTAAATTTGTGCTATAATTCTTGCAGGATAAAAAGGATAAAATATGTCAAAATAGTAAACTAAATTAAGAATGTGTATTGTTTTGTTATATAGCCTCTATGCAAGAATTCTCTACAGAAATGATATGCTGAAATCTTAGATCATAGAAATATTTGCATTTGTTTTGATCAAAGCAAAATACTTTCTGTTTTCAATATTAAGTGTGATAAAGGTACATTTATTATAAATGTTCTTTATTTTTAAATTTAAGAGTATTTCTGTTCAAAGTTTCTCACTTAAATTTTTTTTTTTTTTTTGTGAAATCAGTCCCATCAATAGTTGAGTTAACTTGTGCATTAATCTGCCAACACCTGTATTTTGGGGGGTAGGGCTTTTAACTTACCTTTGTTATTTAATTGTCTTAATAGATATATATGTATGATGTGTGTGTGTGTGTGTGTGTGTGTGTGTGTGTGTGTGTATATCTCATATATATTATCCTTCTCCACAGTCAAGATTTATAGCTACCTGATACTTACTTTGATAAATCCTCCCCAAGTCCCGAGATCAAGCCTTGGCCACCCTAGTATTCACTGCCCTCAGTTAACAAGGCTCTGCCTGGCCTCATACTAACTTTAGCGATATGTTCTAATCTTCTGTTCCTTATTTTGTGGCTAGTTCCATCTTCATCTCTGTCTAGCTTTCACCTCTGTAACCTATCTCTATAGAACAGGAACATACTCTGTCTCTGTCTCTGCCTCTGTCTCTGCCTCTGTCTCTGTCTCTCTCTGTCTCTCTCTGTCTCTCTGTCTCTCTGTCTCTCTGTCTCTCTCTCTCTCTCTCTCTCTCTCTCTCTCTCTCTCTCTCACACACACACACACACACACACACACACACACACACACACACTACCCATCTCCTTTTTTCTCTCACTGTTTTAGTAACCTTTTTTTCCTTTTCTGTTCTCCTATGGCCTGGGTGTGTCCTATCTCTGACTCATTCTGTCAAATCTTTCTCTGTTTTGTCTCTTTGTCTGCCTTCCAATTAGATGTCACTTCCAACATGGCTGCTTCTTTCTACAAACTAACTTCCACTTTACTGTTAATGATCAAAGATGTGTACTAAGGATGTGTCTGTATTTCACTCAGATAATACTATAATCCAGGGAGTATGTGAAATCTGGCCAAATCATATTTTCACATGTGATACATTGTCAATGAAGATATGTTGCTGAATTAAAATTCCTCTACAGAACTGCTCAGTGGGGTAGAATGGGCTACTGATGGTCACATAACTGAGGAAAACTGCCTGGCCTACTTTCATATCTGCTACTGAGATAAAAGAGCACAACAAAAGAAGGAGAGAAAGGGGTTTATTATGGTTTAAAATCCAAGCTACAGTTTATGATTTCACCCTAAGCCTTCTTCAATGCTTTTTCTCTCTTGAATAAATTCTGGTTTTAAGTCCTGAATTGTCTTCCTCCCTTTCATTTACCTTGTGGTCTTTTGAATAAATTTGACTCAGAAAGTGGTACTATTAGGAGGTGTAGCCTTGTTGAAGTAGATGTGGCCTTGTTGTAGGAATTGTCTCACTGTGGGTGTGGATTCCCAGATCTTCCTCCTAGCTTTCTGGAAGTGAGTCTCCTAGCTGCCTTTCAAACATGATATAGAACTCTCAGCTACTCAAGCTCCATGCCTGACTGGATGTTGCCATGCTTCTCATCATAATGGTAATGGATGATCCTGTAAATCAGCCGCAATTAAATGTCCTTCTTAAGAGTTGATTTGGTGTTGTGTCTATTAACAGCAATGAAACCCTAACTAAGTCATACCTTATGCCTCTGTTTTCTTCGATATTACTCAGGCATTTGGTCTCTTTAAGTCCATTCTCTCCATATTTATTGAGCTGTTTCTTTGTATGTTCACTAAACTTTTTGAATTCTGTTTTACATTCTGCATGTTTTTTTAAGTAAGCAATCAAATTCATGAAGTTGAGAGACAAACAAAGAGACACACTCACAAAAATATTACCATATTCTTCCTTAATTGTAAATTTGCCGAGAGTATCAAACTTCAAGAAAATAGAAACAATATTTCTATGGGATGGGATTAGATATTTGCTGATATTTCATGAAGTCTGGAACACCAAAGGAGATGATTTTACACTGTGCCAATGCACAGAACATGACACTCCATTAGTCACAAAACATAGGGACAAAACATACGGTTGTGCAAACTGGAGGATTCATTCAATAAGAGGACATCTCCTTGAGATATGGCAAATATTTGAAACATTGACAAAAATGTTTATGAATTTCTCCAAGTATGTAGTATAAGAAAAGTACAATACAATTTAATATGTTCATTCAAAAGAATTTTTGTAGATGCTGTCTTAATTTCTAGCCTAAAATTACATAATTTTTTCATGTCGAGGATATTCAGATTAATCAATATGATAACATGGGCAAAATAAAAAGCATTTTGGAAGATATCTCCAAAACCCCATACATGATTATTAACCATGCTTTTTAATTATCTATTAATGCAATTACTTCTTATTTATCCACTTAAGTATAAGGCATCATTAATAGAGAATTTCAAACTTTATTGCTGTTTATTTGTATTTGTGCTGAAGAGACATATATCTGAGTGACTTGTGAAGGTTCATTAAAACTCTTGTACATAGGTGGAAAATTTCAGATCATCTCCAATCAGCATATTACTGACATATGATTTGGCAAAAAAAAAACACTCTAACAATAGCTTGATAATTACCCCATTATTTATTAAAATAATAAAGCATCAACCATTATCAGTTATTGGTATGTTGAAATTTTCACAAGTAGGAAGGTAAATAAAACCTTAAATGTCTATGTATATGTATAATTGAGGTGATCATTTAGTATTTATAAATTTCAATGTGTAATACTATTTGCGAATTTAACTTTTTTCCTCAACCAACTAATTCTTTATTATATATTATGAAATATATTTTTCAACATTATTTTAAAGAGGGAAATAGGTCACTTGAAAGAACTAAACCTACTAAATTTTACTACAGGATAATTGTTATCTCTGCAAAGCAATATTTAGAAATAAATATGCCTTAGACCAAAAAATCAGAAAGAAACAAAAAATTCTAAGAGATTAGTAAATGATTTAGCATGAAATTCCAAAGCAGACTCAGTAGATTTTAGATAATGACCTTTTAATAAGTCAAGGGTTTATGTAAACAAGCCTGTGGCATATGAGTTACATGCATTTGTATTTTATTTGTCAGGAAGAGGAATTCTCAAATTCCCATCATTGCAATCATTGATCATGTTTTCTGGAAATGAATTAGAGGATTCCTCTAATCCCAGCTCCATAGATAGTTATTGACTTTTTCGATGATAATGAACACTAATTAGATAAGATTGTTCCTGTGGTAAGACAATAGCTGGAAGGGATGGGGGGGGGGCGTATGCCAATGCTGCATTGTGAAACACAGAGCATATTTGACTCTTGTACTGCTTATATTAATGCTTCCTGAGCTGTTAAATGGGAAACTAAGAAAGTACGTATGTATTTGTCTTGTTTCTAATGTAACATTAGGTAAGTGATCAAGGTTATAATTTATATTTTCTTTAATATTTGTTTTCTCCAGTGTCCACCTCTTTAGGCATTTTTATAAAATTCATTATTGAACAAGATAAAATAATAAGTGTTTCTTTATTCTGTATCTGCTGTAACTTGAATTGTTTATACTCAAAAATAATGGTAACAACCACAAGATGATGAGCATAGAAGAATCGAATTAGATTCCCACCATCTTGATTTCTAATAT
Source organism: Montemys delectorum (assembly GCA_019843815.1). NCBI lineage: Eukaryota > Metazoa > Chordata > Mammalia > Rodentia > Muridae > Montemys > Montemys delectorum. The sequence continues at coordinate 22,811 of JADRCD010196980.1, read as the reverse complement.
ATTATTCTGTTTTTTCCTAGAGCCTTTTCCTTCTTTATAGAGATATGAAAATCATTTTGTTCATAGTAAAATAATTGTACATTGTTTATTTTATAAGTATAACCATAAATATGTATATTAATGCATATGATAGGTTGTTGTAACTATACAAATAGAATATAGAATCAGAAAATCAAGTTATATTATATAAATATATGTGAGTATATATATGCATATATACAAATACATATATATATGTATATTCACCTTTATCTTACTATGAAGTAAGAAGTTAGAAATGTATTCTCTTGTAAAACTGAAAATGTATAAAAAGATGGCCCAGCTGTCCAGTCAACTGTATTTACCCAAGTGATTAAGGTGAGCACATAGAAGTACTACCTATAGATCTATGTGCATTGCAACATGATTCATGTGATTAAGACAGTGAATTATCAATGTTTCTATAATAATAGTAGCTAATAAAATTGTATTATCTGGACAAAATAAAATATTATGTATTCTTAGGATGTTAAACTGTCATTTATATGGAACTGATAATCCTGAGGGCACATACTAAATAAAATAAACTAGAAAGGTAAATATCTTATAAAAGAAAAAAAATCAATAAAATAAATCAAGTAATGAAGTCCTACACTATATACAATGCTAAAATATATCAATATAATGCTGCTAAAATAAATCATTAGAAGAAACATTTTTAAAAAAATATTATATTTTATTAAAATAAAATTATATCACTTATCCCATCCCTTTTTACTTTTTCAGCCACTCTCAGCTACCTTCCCTTGAACTCCTCCTCTGTACTTTCCCTTTCCAATGAATAGCCCTTTATTTTTTGATTGATATTGTTATATACACAGTCAACAGAACCTGGAATGTCCAGCCTTAACAGATATATCTACACCACAGTTTCTCCATCTATGACATTGTTCATTGTATAAGAAAGGGTGGGAGAGATGTTTTTTCTTTAAACAGAGTGAAAAATACAGATGATTTGTGTGTTCTAAGTTACAGTACTACAATATTAAAATAGCTTACAAGTTTAATGTTCTAACATTGAGAAATAAAGAAAGTAATTATAGTATATTGACTTAATGATATATGCTTTTATTTTAAATGTACATGTGAAAATTCAAACATAGAATTGCTTTAAATTTTAATAAACATCACAACCAACTTTGTTTATCACTTCTTTATACTATTCATGTTCTGGTACTGAAGGGATATTTGTCAATATTTAATGAAATATTTGACTAACCATTTGTCATAGTATTACAAAGATACAAAATAAATTGATGTGATATCTTAATTCAAGCTCTAATTATATACATATGTTCTCATATTAAAGTTCAGCTATAAGTATTTTCTTTAATTTTGTGTTTTAAAGATACTAAACTTAACTACAGTTTTATAAAGGAAAGAGTTATACATATATGGAATAAAACCCACATTCAGCATTGTTGGTATTCTGTCTGGACGTCACACCCACAGTTACCTGGTAATAGCCAGGTAGGCCTGGCCCACTATAAAAGGAGCTGTTTGCCCCCTTCTCTCTCTCTTGTTCTCTTACTCTTTTATTCCTGCTTTTCTCTTCCCCCTCTCTCTATGTGGTCATGGCTGGCCTCTACTTCTCTACTCTCTCCTTCTCTCTGCTTTTCTCTGGATCTATTACCGTCTTAACTCCACTTTACATGCCCTGAATAAACTCTATTCTATTTATTCCATGGTGGGGCTGGTCCTTCAGGGGGAAGGAATGCCTTGGCATGGGCCCACTGAGGCACATCCTTCCCCCACACACCCATAGAACATATTCTAATATTCCTTTATCATTTTATGATCACAAGAAGCATGATCCTTCCTTAATTTTCTCTATATTTCTAATAGTATTCTTCCTCTATTTTGGTGTAAATGCTTCTTTCAGACAACATCCAGCGATGTTATTATACAGAGATCCAGAATGTACCATTTCAGCACCAAAGAAAATAAATTAGACGTGATCAAGATGTGCCTTTATATGACATAGAAAAAAGATTCTGACTGCCTCAGATTAGCCTGATGCCAACCTATATTAGGTAAAGTGATTGTCAAGAACAGATTTGCCAGTCTTACTGGTGGTTATACAGTTTTGAGCATACTAAGTACTACACTAGGCAGTGAATAGACTAATAATGTTGTTGTCCCTAGAAGAGAGGTGTCACTTGATTGTGTATCATCCTTGTCTTCTATGAATTTTCAGAACACAGATTTTCTGTGAATACTGACATTGTGAAATGTAGAAAGGTTAGAAAAGGACCATGCTGATGCTAATGATGGGATTGCTGAGGGAGACTGCAGGATTCAAAATTATTTAGTTGCTGCATACCGATGAATCTAAGAGAGTGCTTAAATATATAGTATATTTAATGTTCAAAATTCTTGTCTAAAATACCAGAAAATCAAACACAATATACTCTCCAGATTATTTAAAATACCAGTTTATGCCACACATAAACTAAGATTAGGAATGTTCCTAAATTTGTAGACCTGTCATTGAGATTAGACAGCCAAACATACATGTTAAACTTTCAAATGAACAAGGCAGTTCAGAACTACTTAATGAGGTCTCCATGATTTAGTGATATGTAATTTCTTTCTTGCAGTGCATGATTAGAACTGGAAGCCAGGATATTATTTAAATATTTCCAGTGTCTAGATAGGGATATAGTATGCTTTTTACAGTGTTTTCTACTGAAGAATTCTATGGAAGTACATTGTGACAATCTAATCATCCTGGTATCTAAATGTTTGAGTTTACATTCAATATAGAAAACTTTGTAACCATAGAACAAACTATATAGAAAATAGAAATTTACAGTATGTAAAATCTAAACAATGTGACAGAAGTCTCTAAAAATTAAAAATTAATACTTATTTCATAGGTAAGACAAAATATGAGGAGCCAAGGATACTCTTGGTTAATTATAAGTACTTTTAGGTAATAAGATTTTTCAGTTTTCTAAACCACTATAAAAATCAAAATAGATTTTATTATTTTTTCTATATTCATAGTGACTAAAATAGACATCACTTGTGTATGTATACATGGGTTATAAATCCATTCTGTTTTTTTTTTCCAAATGGTTGCTATTCCTTGGGAAGAAAATTTTTATTTGAATATAGTTGCTTTGTTCTGACCATAGCCTTCAGATTAAGCTGTCCTCAGATTCTCAGGTAGACTTGAGCTTCTACTATTCTTGCCTCTAATGTCCTCCTGAGTGCTGTGATTTTAGGTGTGGACAGCAGACCTGGATTATGTGATGCTGGGAATCAAAATGAGGTCTTAGGCTTCCTTATTAGGTACTCACTCTAGTAACTAAATTGCATGCTGAGCTGTGACTGGACACTTGGAAATACCCTCTTCTCTCAGAAAAGCAAAGAACCACTAATAACAGTCACCACAACAAAGGTTCCTATAGAATATTAAGGGGAAGTACAAAGTGATTATCTGCTTTTTTTTTTCTTTTTTTTTTTTCTTAGCTATTTTCTTTATTTCCTTTCCCCTCTGAAAATCCCCCTATCCCATCTCCTTCTCCCTGCTCACTAACCCACCTGCTCCCACTTCCCAATCTTGGTATTCTCCTACACTGGGGCATCCAGCCTTTATGAGACTAAGGGCCTTTTCTCTCACTGATGTCCAACAAGGCCATCCTCTGCTACATATGCGGCTGGATCCATGAGTCCCACCATGTGTACTCTTTGGCTGGTGGTTTAGTCTTGGGATCTCTGGGAGTACTGGTTGGTTCATATTGTTGTTCCTCCTATGGGGCTGCAAACCCTTCTTTAGCTCCTCCATTAGGGACCCTGTACTCAGTCTACTGGTTGGCTGTGAGCATCCACTTCTGTATTTGTCAGGCACTGGCAGAGCCTCTCAGGAGATAGCTATATCAGGCTCCTGTTGGGGACATATATTTTAATCAAAATAATATCCCTCGTATCTGAAGATACCTTCTACTTGTACACTACTCTCTTCATAGATATGAATAAGCATTGTTATTGTAAACATCTTCTAGTCTGGCCTTCAAATAGACAGACATTACCTGGGATAACAATAAAAAGAACTTCCGTATGAAGTTCTTCTGCTTTGCCATGTGCCTAGTATAGTTATATTGTAACCAGAGAGGTTAAAGACACACAAGGAAAGCAAGGCTTCCAGCTTCCCTAATGTCTACTTTTCTATCAGAAGTATGGTGAAGGGTAAAAATGTACTGGAAAAGAGGAAACTTAGCTATATTGCTAATTATATAAGTATCTGAAGAATGGAATTTGGTATCACTGGCCCTCAGCTGTCTAGCCTTTAATGATATATAGTTGTAAAAGCTTGCTTATAATAAACTTTCCATACAAATTAGCTTACCAATCCTTTCACACATTTAAATAACACTGTAGATCTCATTGTCCTGAACATGATTCTATAGCATAGTAAACAATAGTAAACAATCACTGTCTGGCTTTGTAATTTCAGTTTAAATTTGAAGTGTTGAATTGTACATTGTATCACTGAAGTAGGAAAATTTTCATTATTAAATGTGTCTACTAGTAGTGAAAAATACAAACATATATTAGTATGTTCATTAGTTATTACGAATATGTGGAATATTCTAAGCTTATTTTAGCAATTTAGAAAACAGGATCCTTTCTCTAAATCAAACTTCATTTCTGTCTCTGAATTTTTTTAACATTGAATAGTAAACTGCAGAAATAAAAAAAAAATCACTAGAGATTGATTTTATAAAGAATATATAATGTGATATTTTTCAATTTTTCAAATAACAATAAAATATCTGTTTTTCATCTGATTGTAGACCCTTGTTTTTGAAAGGAATTTAGTAACTGACAGGAGAAGACATGGGAGAGTGATGCTTAACTCTACATAGGAAGACAAGGAGAGAGCTATCAGAACAAGAGGGGAGGTCTCCCAGGGTATCCATATCCTTTCTCCATCTTCATAAACTCGCTTTGTTTCCTGGCATCTCCCTGCCAGGAGCTTGGAGATAATGTCTTCCTTACTTCCTGGCATTTACAGGAACTGCAATTATTATCAATAGCCATCACAGGTCAGACATGGTAAAGGTATGTTCCAATTTCAACTGATTCTGTTTTGAAAAGTGAAATACAACTCATCAATTCTGTGTATCTTAGCATGTGTTCAACAAAAGCAGTATGGCCATTTGTCGAATTTTACAATCTTGGAAATCCAGAGATTGTTTTCTCATCTGTAGTACTTCTATATAGAAAGATAAGAGAAAATTGTAGATACTTTAAAAATTATTTTAAATAATCTATTTATTTTAGTGTAGATCATCCATATGTCATGGATCCCTTAAGGGGCTCAGAGGACAATGTATGGGAATTTCTTCCTTTCAACTGCAGTGTAAATTTGGGGGATTAAGTTCAGGTAATTAGACTTAGGAACAAGTGCCCTTCTGCACTTAGTCAACTGCAATCACATGTCATTTGGGATTTACTCTATTTGGCTAGGATTACCATGAATTATCAAAACTATTGTTATTATTTGAAATCATGTAGGGAATATTGGTGTTCCTCTTCAAATCTCAGTTGTCATTATGCACCTGTTCATTGCTATATCACAAGTGTCAGATAAGCAATAGACCCTTGATATTTCTTTTAAATAATGAAATATTGATGAATTTAAATTATACTATCTCAGTTACACTTTCCATTAGAATAATAAGGTCTCAATCTATCCTTGGATTCATTTTCAACAAAGTTGATATTTGAAATGCAGAAACAGCAAATGTGTTTTCTGTGAACCATTAAGCCTTTAAAACCAAAGAGAGAGTGAAAGTATTTCATAAAGCTTACTGAGGCAATTTATTACTCTAAAATTATAGACAATAAGTGAAGAAAATAGAAATGCTCACTACATTTCACAAAATGTGCACAGCATAGCCTGGGTCATATAAATTTAGCAATATTGCATTTTTAGCCTCTGTTAAAATGTATCTCACTTCAAAGCTGAGATGTTGAACTTATATATAATATGTTCTGCCAGCTTTACTGATTGAATATATGTACAGCCCAACTTACTACAAGGAAACTGTGTCTGCTACTAACAATATCTATTTATATTGGAAGTTGTTATGTCAGTTTCTCCTCATCTAAGTTTATCAGAAGCACCTAACTAAACCATAGTATTCATAAATTATAAAAGAATACCAATTCAATCTTTTTTAAAAAAAGATTCCTCAGCAATTTATTACTCTAAAATTGTAAACAATAAGTGAAAAAAATGAATGGTTGACTATATTTTACAAAATTAAGACACCAAAATCTATGTCATATAAACTTTGCAATATTGCATTTTTAGCATCTGTTAAAATTTAGCTTTTATATATTGCTTATTAGCTACTATTCTGAAATAACTTGTTAAACAAAATATTTCAGATGTTATCCAAACTCACTGTGTATGTGATATGTACGGACATATTTAGATAGATTAGGCAATTGTGTAAGATAGATGTATGTTGGTAGAATCTATATATTAAGACATACATGTTATATTTTCCAAAATCTGTTGTATGATCCAGATATAACATGAAGCAAAACCAACAATTTACGTATTATGTATCATTAAATCTTCAGCTGCATCTTAGTGTCTTGCTAACTTTCCCTTTTGGTCAGATTAGAAGTTTGATATGAGGGATCTGAAAAAAGTTATACCTCTACCTCCTGACAGATTACTAATTTGGAGTTAAATATTTTTGGATCTCTAGTTAAATTCTTCATACAGCAGAAATTAGGTTAGCAGATAGATTCCAAATAGCCAAACATATCATCCATGAAAGGTCTATGTGTATCTGAAAGTTCCTGACTTCACTATAATATCCTTTCTTTGCATTGTAATTATGACATGTGGGCTTATCAAAATCATGGTTAAAATAGAAAAATCCTAAAGGTGAGATGTGTCCAAAAATTGGGAAGGCAAAAGGATCACTTTTATATATTTACAAAAGTTACTATTGTTGATTCCTGATGTGCATGTAACTTTGGAACAGTTCTATACTAATGTTTCTCTGAAGTATGAGCTCGGCTTCTTTCTCCTACTGGATTTCTGCTTAAGATGTCTGAATTTATTGGCTGATTTCTTTCCTCCAAGAACACAAAACCTGAGGAGAAATCTTTAACCTTATTACACAAGAAAAAATTAATTGATTAATCACTATTTATCTAGCAAAAGATTCTCTTACAAAATTATAAGTTGTTTATCTGATAATTAGAATAGATAATTGTAAAAGAAATGGTAGAAAAACTATTAACAAAAGCAGAAACTATGTGGTATATGTAATTCTAAGACATGAAAATAATGTTATGTTCTCTCAGAAGATAGTCACCGATTATTAATGTTATTTGGCAAACATTTAATGAAACCAAAATACTATTGTAATGTATTATAATACTCAACCTCAGTAGCTTTTAAATAAAATTTAAATAACTTTAATGGGAGTAATTTAAAAAATAAGAATACATAAATTATATTAAACAATAACACATACAATAAGATAAAAATTTAATGTAATATGCAAAATGGAAACCAAACATAGTTAAAAGAGTCGAATAGAATTTTTTTCTCAACTTTCTAAAAATATTAAAAAAAAAAACAGGAAGGAAACTAGAAGTCAGAGCAAATCTTCCCTCTTCTTCCTCCTTCTCCTCATCCAACTCTTCCTCATAACTGTAAAAGAAATATTTTTCTTTTTTCCCTCAAATTGTGAAAATAATTTTTAAGTAAAGTTCTAATATAGGGCAGCAGGTTCTTATCTCACGAAAAGAAAGCCAGTAAACATAGTAGCCCAATGAAGCTTGTGGTTAAAACATACACTATGAACAGTAGAACTCAGGAGAAACAAAACTTCAATAGATGAGAGAAGGCAAGATCTGCGATACAGTAACATATCTACAGCAAGGCCAGAGAAGAAGGACATAGGCTTTCGTGGTCTTTTTCTTTGGTCTTGTTTTATAAGCATTTAAATGTCTTAGCTAAAGTGGTGTTTTTTTGTTTGTTTTTTCTTTGGTTGGTTGGTTTCCTTTGATTTGATTTATGTAGTAAATGCAATGAACCAAATCACCTTGAGGAGGAAAGACAGTGCTTAATCTCGTAGTATGCATTTATTATCCAGGTAAATCACAGCTGGAATTAAAATCAGGAATAGGAAGGCAGGAATCGTGCCCAGGCAGTGAAGGTGGAATATTTACTGGATTATTCTTTATGGTTTATTCAGCATGCTATTTTATAGCACCCAGGTCCACTAGCCCAAAGGTAACACCACCAAAAGTAGTCTGAGCCCTGGCCTACAGCAAGATCTAATGGAGAAATTCTCTTAATTGAGGCTCCTTCATTTTAGATGACTCTAGATGGTGTCAAGTTGACACAAAACAGAACATATTTGCCTTGTATTCTGATTTACTCAAATATTTTTCCTCTATTTTATAAAAATTTTATTTAATAATTCATAAAAAAGTTTATTTTAAAACAGTCATATGTTTCACAGGTTGTCCTTGAATTCTCTATGTAGCTAACATAGTCTTAAACTTGAGATATTCCTGCATTGACTTCAGAAATACTAGGATTACAGGACTTGAGCCTTATCTGGCTTAAAAATTATGACAATTTATTTTCAAACATAGAATAAAATGAAGGAAATTATTAGTCATCTTTTTAATAGAATGATTTCAGATTTCTGATTAAGCTAGATATTGGTTAGCTAATATAAATAATTTTTTTTATTTTTTTAATTAGGTATTTTCTTTATTTGCATGTAAATTTCTCCTTTCCCAGTTTCCCCTCCAAAAAACAAACAAACAAACAAAAGCAACAAGAACAGACCCCTGTTGCCTCCCCCCACCCCATGCCTGCCATCCCACCCACTCCCACTTATTGGCGCTGGTATTCCCCTATACTGGAATACAGAACCTTCACAGGGCTGAGGTCCTCTCCCAATTTTTAGTAGGGTTATTTGGTTCTCTGGAGTCTAACTTCTTGAGTTCTTTGTATACATTGGATATTAGCCCTCTATCAGATATAGGGTTGGTAAAGATCTTTTCCCAATTTGTTGGTTGCCGTTATGTCCTATTGACAGTGTCCTTTGCCTTAAGGAAGCTTTGCAACTTTATGAGGTCCCATTTGTCAATTCTTGATCTTAGAGCAGAAGCTATTGGTGTTCTCTTCAGTAAATTTTTCCCTGTGCCTATTTGCTTGAGGTTCTTCCCCACTTTATTTTCTATTAGTTTCAATGTATCTGGTTTGATGTGGAGGTCCCTGATTCACTTGGACTTGAGTTTTCTACAAGGTGAAAGGAATGGGTCGATTTGCATTTTTCTACATGCTAACCACCAGTTGAGCCAGCACCATCTGTTGAAAATGCTGTCTTTTTTCCACTGTGTGGTTTTAGCTCCTTTGTCAAAGATCAAGTGACCATAGGTGCATGGGTTCATTTCTGGGTCTTCAATTCTGTTCCATTGATCAACCTGCCTGTCACTGTACCAATACCATGCAGGTTTATCACAATTGCTCTGTAGTACAGCTTAAGGTCCGGGATTGTGATTCCACCAGAGGTTCCTTTATTGTTGAGAATAGTTTTGGCTATCCTGGGTGTTTTGTTGTTCCAGATGAATTTGCAAATTGCTCTTTCTAAGTCTGTGAAGAATTGAGTTGGAATTTTGATGGGGATTGCATTGAATCTGTAGATTGCCTTAGGTAAGATGGCCATTTTTACTATATTAATCCTGCCAATCCATGAGCATGGGAGATCTTTCTATCTTCTGAGATCTTCTTCGATTTCCTTCTTAAGAGACTTGAAGTTCTTGTCAAACAGATCTTTTACTTGCTTAGTTAGAGTTACACCAAGGTATTTTATATTATTTGTGACTATTGTGAATGGTATTGTTTTCCTAATTTCTTTCTCTGCCTGTTTATCCTTTGTGTATAGGAAGGCCTCTGATTTCCTTGAGTTAATTTTATATCCAGCTACTTTGCTGAAGTTGTTTATCAGGTTTAAGAGCTCTCTGGTGGAATTTTTGGGTTACTTAAGTATACTATCATATCATCAGCAAATAGTGATAATTTGACTTCTTCCTTTCCAATTTGTATCCCTTTGATCTCCTTTTGTTGTCAAATTGCTCTGGCTAGGACTTCAAGTACAATATTGAATAGGTAGGGAGAGAGTGGGCAACCTTGTCTAGTCCCTGATTTTAGTGGGCTTGCTTCAAGTTTCTCTCCATTTAGTTTGATGTTGGCTACTGGTTTTCTGTATATTACTTTTACTATGTTCAAGTATGGGCCTTGAATTCCTGATCTTTCCAAGAAGGGACATTGAATTTTGTCAAATGCTTTCTCAGTATCTAGTGAGATGATTATAAGTTTTTTTCTTTGAGTTTGTTTTTGTAGTGAATTGCGTTGATGGATTTCTGTATATTGAACCATCCCTGCATCCCTGGGATGAAGCCTACTTGATCATGGTGGATGATCGTTTTAATGTGTTTTTTGATTCAGTTTGCAAGAATTTTATTGAGTATTTTTGCATCGATATTCATAAAGGAAATTGGTCTGAAGTTTTCTTTCTTCATTAGGTCTTTGTGTGGTTTAGGTATAAGAGTAATTGTGGCTTCATAGAATGAATTGGGTAGAGTGCCTTTAGTTTCTATTTTGTTGAATAGTTTGAGGAGTATTGGTATTAAGTCTTCTTTGAAGGTTTGAGTAAACTCTACACTAAACCCATCTGGTCCTAGGCTTTTTTGGTTGGGAGACTATTAATGACTGTTTCTCTTTCATTACCAGATATGGGACTGTTTAGATTGTTGATCTGATCTTGATTTAACTTTGGTACTTGGTATCTGTCTAGAAAATTGTCCATTTCATCCAGGTTTTCGAGTTTTGTTGAGTATATTCTTTTGTAGTAGGATCTCATGATATTTTGGATTTCCTCAGTGTCTGTTGTTATGTCTCCCTTTTCATTTCTGATCTTGTTAATTAGGAAACTATCTCTGTGCCCTCTAGTTAGTCTGGCTAAGGGTTTATCTATTTTGTTGACTTTCTCAAAGAACCAACTCCTAGTTTAGTTGATTCTTTGTATAGTACCTTTTGTTTCTATTTGGTTGATTTCAGCCCTGAGTTTGATTATTTCCTGCCTTTGACTCCTCTTGGGTGAATTTGCTTCTTTTTGTTCTAGCACCTTCAGTTGTGCTGTCAAATTGCTGGTGTATGCTCTCTCCATCTGTTTCATAACTTCTGTTAGTCTCACTGTGTCCTTGTTTAGTTTCTGTTTCCATGATCAGTCCATTGCAGAGAGTGGGGTGTTGAAATCTCCCACTACTATTGTGTGCAGTTAATGTGTGCTTTGAGCTTTAGTAAAGTTTCTTTTATGAATGTAGATGCCCTTGCATTTGGAGCATAGACGTTCAGAATTGAGAGTTCATCTTGGTAGATCATACCTTTGATGAATATGAAGTGTCCCTCCTTATCTTTTTTGATCACTTAGGGTGAAAGTCGGATTTTATTTGATATTAGAATGGCTACTCCAGCTTTTTTTTTGGGGGGGGGAACCATTGGCTTGGAGAATTGTTTTCCAGCCTTTTATTCTGAGGTAGTGTCTGTCTTTGTCACTGAGGTGGGTTTCCTGTATGCAGCAAAACGTTGGGTCCTATTTACGTACCCTATCTGATACTCTATGTCTTTTTATTGGTGAATTGAGTCCATTGATATTAATAGCTTTTAAGGAAAAGTAATTGTTGATTCCTGTTATTTTTGTTGTGAGAGCTGGAATTCCATTCATGTGTCTATCTTCTTCTAGTTTTGTTGAAGTATTACATTTTTGCTTTTTCAGGGATGTAGTTCCCCTCCTTGTGTTGGAGTTTTCCCTTTATTATCCTTTGAAGGGCTGGATTTGTGGAAATATATTGTGTGAATTTGGTTTTGTCATGGAATACTTTGATTTCTCTATCTATGATGATTGAGAGTTTTGCTGGGTATAGTAGTCTAGGCTGGCATTTGTGTTCTCTTAGGGTCTGAATGACATCTGCCCAGGATCTTCTAACTTTCATAGTCTCTGGTGAGAAGTCTGGTGTAATTCTGATAGGCCTGCCTTTATGTTACTTGACCTTTTGCCCTTATTTCTTTTAGTATTTTTTTCTTTGTTTTGGGCATTTGTTGTTTTGACTATTATGTGGCAGGAGGAATTTCTTTTCTGGTCCATTCTATTTGGAGTTTTATAGGCTTCTTGTATGTTCATGGGCATCTCTTTCTTTAGGTTAGGTAAGTTTTCTTCTATAATTTTGTTGAAGATATTTACTGGCCCTTTAAGTTAGAGGGCTTCACTCACTTCTATACCTATTATCCTTAGGTTTGGTCTTCTCATTGTATCCTGGATTTCCTGGTTAGGGTCTTTTTGCATTTTGAATTTTCTTTCATTGTTCTGTCAATGTTGTCTATGTTATCTTCTGCCCCTGAGATTCTCTCTTCTATCTCTTGTATTCTGTTGGTGATACTTGCATCTATGTTTCCTGACTTCTTTTCTAAGATTTCTAACTCCAGATTTGTGTCTTTTTGTGATTTCTTTATTATTTCTACTTCCATTTTTAGGTCCTGGATAGTTTTACTCAATTCCTTCACCTGTTTGTTTGTGTTTTCCTGCAATTCCCTAAGGGATTTTTGAGTTTGCTCTTTAAGTGCTTCTACTTGTTTACTTGTGATCTCCTTTAATTCTTTATGAGATTTTTTTGTTTCCTCTTTAAGGGCTTGTACCTCTTTACATGTGTTCTCCTGTATTTCTTTAAGGAAGTTATTTATGTCCTTCTTAAGTTCTTCTATCAGCACTGTGAGATAGGATTTTAGATCCAAATCTTGCTTTTCCGGTGTTTTGGGATATCCAGGATTTGCTGTGGTGGGAATACTAGGTTCTGATGAAGTCAAGCAGTCTTAGTTTCTGTTGGTAGGATTCTCGCATTTGCCTTTTGCCATCTCTTGATCTCTGGTGTTAGATGTTCTTGGTGTCTCTGACTAGAGCTTGTCCTGTCTCTGCTGCCCTACGACTCCCCTGTGACTCATGAGGCCTGTGCCTCCTGACTAGTCCCACCTTAGAAAGTCACCAGAGAGAAAATGGCAGATCTCTCCTGAGTCCCTGGTTTAAGCACTCTCTGGAGGCTGGCCCTCCACTTGCAGGGAGGGGGCAGAGAGGGTCGCTGATCCACCTCTGTCAGTCTGAAGCTCAGAGGATCCTGTCCCTGCTGCCTTGTGACTCCTGAGGCCTGTGCCTCCTGGTTGGTCCTGACTTAGAAAGTCACAGGAGAGAAAATGATAAACAATGTTTTAAATAAATGAGTATCCAGGTTTGAATCTCCAAAATATAAAAAGGTGATGTGCATGAAGTAAATATTGTTATTTTAAAATTGGTTTTTTCTCCAGAAAAAAATTAGTTAATTATAAAGAAATATCTCAACCAAAAGAAAAATTTAAGGAAAAGACCTCATTTAATAAAGCAGAAAACATTTATTCCCAAATCAAGATATAGTCATAATCATTTTGCATTCATTTTATGTAAGAGATTTTATATATTTAGAAAAATATCCAAATATATTGCTTTATTTCAAGGCATAAGCTGTTAGTCTTATTAATTTAACTTATACCAATGTGATTTTTAAAGGATTAGTACTTGACCTAGAATATGAATTTTTAGATTTAAGTAAAAAGAATAATATGCATTTGTCTTCTCTTTCTACTATTTTGATGAAAAACAAAGGTCTGGGACAAGCCAGTCAATTTATTCTAAATTCAATTGCTTCCTGAAGAATTCTTCTCTAGGAATGCAGTGTAAATTAATCTAGCTTTTCAAATTCAAACAAATAGGTATATAGGTTAATGTGTAATGATAATAGATACCTGAGTAGATAGATGAAATATTATAAAAATATTGAAGCAATTGAAGGGAAGGTAATTTAGAATTTACTGATTTAAGTCTGGAACACAAGAAAATGCAAAAGGCTTTGCTTTTTCATGTATGTATTTTATCTATTTGTCTTTCTTTCTCTTTTTAAAATTTACTTTGTTTTCCACTCATATGTTCCTTTGGCTTGCCACCAAAAGCCAGAAGAAGGAATCAGCCCCCCTGGATCTGGAGTCATAGGTGCATGTGAGCATACGAATATTGGTAGCTAGGAATTGAATTCCAGTGTTCTAGAAGAACAGTGAACACTATCAAACTCTGAGACCATTCTCCTGTTTGTGTTTAATTAATTGTCAAATCACTATTATCTTTCCCAGTAATGTAACAGGAAAAAAAGATAACAAAAAAACCCCTAAACTTTGTAGTCAGTGTAGTCTCATGCTATATGTCATGATAAAAATGGCTTACTATTACTTATCTGAGACTTGTTTTGTCTTAACATAAATTTAAGTATTTAGATAATATGAATAGGGATAACTTAATGATTCTCTCTTTGACTTTGATAAATTGACTCCCTTCTCTTATGAATCTCAAGGTCACTAGCAGAGGAATGACTTAGGAATAAGAACCTGGATTGAAGAGATGACTTGAAAAAAGAGGGTGTTTGCCTCTTAACTTGACTTATTCATGGTGAAGTAGAAAACATACTTCCCTAGGTAGTCCTCTAACCCTATAGCTATGTTTATCAACATTTAATTAATAAATAAATAAATAAATAAATAAATAAATTTTTTCTTTTAGAAAAAGAATATGTGCTTGCTTTAGATACTAATTGCACTTGACAGGAATTATATTTCATTGTATTTCTTTTGTTGAAAGTAATATAAAATGTAAATTAGAAAATTTGAATGACAGTAAAATGTCATGGTTTACTACCAATGCTTAGTGATGGTTGTATCTAAAAAAAATACATGCTTTTTTTCACATGAAAATAAAAATTTCCTAAAACTGTTCCATAAAATAATACATTAAAACCTAAACTAGGATTTGATTTGTTATATATTTAAAAACACAATTTTATAAACTGTAAGATAATTATAGTCAAGTTATATTATGAGGACATAAGAAATTTCCCCATGTCTGGAAAAAATAAAATAATGTTAGTTTAAAAACAGTTAAAATCAAAACTAAAATTGTTCCAATCTTTTAGTTATTATTCACTTATATAAATGGATGGTAGATATTAGGAATTCAATTTAAGAATAAAAAGGGCACTCATTTTAACAGAAATCAAACTAGGAAGTAAAATGAATTCAAATTGTTTGAACTACTTAAATCATTTTTATCAGGTATCTCCCTAAAGTAGGATAATTTAATTTAAAAAGATTGAAATATTGACCGAGGTATAGATCCCTAGGTACTTAACAGACAAATGAAGCAGATTAAAATGAAACCTATACTGCGTGATAGGCCTAGTGACAGCATGACTGACCTGAACACAGAGTGAACGCTTAATGACTTCATGTGTCTAAAATACTCAGTAAAGGATTGATAGACATAAATCACAGCTCTTGGCTTTTTGGAGATGATTCTTCTATTGTTTGTACAGATCCTCATTATCCTTAAGTTAAGCAATCTTGTCAAGTTTCTCATTAATTCAAACCTTTCTTATTTTGTTAAAATAAAAGGTAACAAGTGATCTGTTAATCAAAACAAATTTTTTGATTAATAATTCATATTAAAACAGCATAAGTATACATCTGCAAGTCTATTCAAGTATTCATTATAATTGTCTTAATTAATCACAGGAACTGATTGTGATTCATTCAATAAGCACTTTATTATCTTTCTTGTTGTTTTGTCTTAGAGTAGAAAGTTAATGTTAGTGGCAACTAAGTTACTTCTGTGTTGGAATTTCATGTACCCAGCAAACTACTTCCCTTACAAAGTGCTGGGTGGAATCAGAGACAATGGAGTTAGAAAGTGCTCAAGACGTAGTGGAAGGTAAAAAAAAAAAAAAAAAAAAGAGCCAGAATATCATAGAATTGTTAGAGGAAAGATCTAGTGCAGAGTCTCCTAACTTCTAAGCTCTAAACTAAATTGTAAGGTTAGGAATCTTAGGCATTACATATTAGGTTAAAATAATTAGATTATTAGATTATATATTATTAGATAATTAGATTAAATAATTAGGCTAAAAGTTAAATAATCAGAAAATTACAAAATAGATATAAACATTAATTGTGAGACAGTATGAGGAAACTTCCTTTAAAGTCAGAGGGATCATGGGAAGGAACACAGGGAAGTTCAGATAAACCTAATGGCTAGTTGATGGTCAAATAGAAACCTGATACTATAGAAGCTTCCAAAAATATACACATATATGAAGGTAGTTTAAATAAAATTGCTTAAAACACAACAACAAAAAACCAACCAACCAAACAAACAAACAAACAAAAAAACCAGAGGAATGGAGTCTCAACTGGATATCTCTCATTATCAAATGAAGCTTCCAGAATAGAAATGGGTACCAAAGAGTCCCATAGAAATCCCCAGACAACAAAGTCTATTGCCAAGGATATTGGTGGCTCAATTCAAACTACAACAATGTTCTATTTGCTAAAGACAACACTAACACAAATCATGAAGAAGTTGAACTGGAGCCTATCTAGAACGTTCAGCACTAGAGTAATATTCATGAAACTTTGCGTGCAACCAAAGAAGAAACAGACATGAATAGAGCTACAAATTCTTCAACTTATAATAGAGACTTGCTTGAAAGATACTCTGGTGTAATCATGGCAAAACGTTCGTGGCAGATCAGTGTCTGATTTGATCTGATATTAGAGAACCCATCTCTGATGCTGCTGGGCTGGCTGAGGATCAGAGAGAGTAGATAACCGAAGAACCTAAGTAGAAACAAAATACCACTTTTATGCTAAAGAAATATATCAATACTTTGATGCCTAACGTCATTCAGTAAAAGTCATAGTTTCATCCCTTGCTCAGCTATTGCCTCCTCCTGCAGGAGATGAGAGTAAATACAGAGACCCACAGGCAAACAAAAAGCCAGAATGTCTGAAACCTGGGATTACTTAAGCCCAGAAAGGGATGCCTCCAAGAAATCCTTCTTGGGGCTCCAGGAACTCTGCAGAAGAGTAAGCTGGAAGACTCTAAGATCCAGGTGGGATGAAGGATACCAAGAAAATAAGGGTTTCTAGAAACAACAAAGCTGACTGAAATATGAACTCACAAAGAATAAGGTAGTGTGCACAGACCTGCACAGTGTGCACCAACTGGGGTCCTAGAGCTGAGAAAACTAGGAAACTATCCAAAACTAGGAAACTATCTTCAATTGGTAGCTACTTGAAAATAATAATTTTGTTTTCTCCAATGGAGTCCACTAGGAAAGAACAAACTAGACTTAAAGGCAGTCCTCCTGCCCAGCAGTATATAACCAATACAAAGCAACTCAATGGAATCTTTGATGTTTCTTTGTCTCATAATGTTAAGCCACAGCTTTTTTATTGTTGTTGTTAATCCCACGGGTCTTTGGCACATATATTAGGGCTTACAGTTTTGTGTTTTTACGGTATTCCTCTGGGTATGAACATGGTTGCTCCTATATCTTATGAATTTTTTGTGCCTTTCTTTGGCTTTTTTTTCTTGTTTGGTTGTGTTTTACTGTTCTGATTTGTTTGTTTTTGTTTTGTTTTATTTTATGTTATTTCTTAGATGTCTGTTTTGTAAGGAGAGACAGAACATATATAGGTTCAGATGAGAGGTAAGATGGGGAGGAAAAAGGAGTGGGGGGAGAGAGAAACAGTAGGCAGAATATATTGTATGAAAATAGTACAAACTATTTTTTATAAACGAAAAATATAGAGGGTAAAATGAGTATATGTAAATTGTGCTTACAGCTCACCTGACAGTTTGAATCCATGGATATTTGTGAGTCTGGTCCTTAAGCATCATTTTTCTGGAATTGTGGGACTTCCAAATGGGTATTCAGCTTTCTGGATAAAGGCATAGAAAAGTCTAGTGTTAGGCTCTCGAATAGAAAAACAGAAGGATGGAAGGACTTTTGGGAAACAGATTTTGGTGTGATATGTCATTTATTAACTGCTATCAAAAAAATGAGAAGGAAAATTTACATTTGAATGGAAAGAACCTGCATGTCTTTATGAATGCAGGAAAGATATGCTTTGAAGGAATATAATGTGCAATACTGGAAATAATAATTTCAGGAGTAATGAAATATCAAGTCATCCCAAGAAAAACAAAAACCTTATATGTTAATGCATGCTAACATTTACATTAACTCCAAGAAATATGTAAATGCCCTGGTAGCATCAATTGTTTACTGTGTAGATTTGAATTATTGTTGAATCAGAAATGATTTTTAAGACATTTATTCCTGTGTATACCTGTGTGTGTTGCTTATGTGTGGTTTTCAGAGAAAAACTTGCAAGACTCAGTTTTTTTTTTCTACCATGTGGGTACAGGAATTCTGAAATGTCAAAAATTTATAATTATTTAATGATTGTTTTCTATTGTGGGAAGTTAATTATCAAAAGGCTTCTAAAATATTTGGAAGCCTAGTACAGTCCCTATTTATTATTTTATTTTATAAACACTACCAAAGATTCACTTAATGAAAGTATTAGAGAAATTTGTACTTATTTAAAAAAAGTACAAGATGAAAGCATGACCCACTGTGGTTAGTGTATATATGTTTTTAAATAATACGTTACTATAAGTTTTGGATTTATTCATCAGTTCCTGAGAAAATATACATGGAAGAATTTGAAGACTTTCAGAAAACTACTGTCAAGAAAGAAACATCTGGAACTAGATCTCAATCTGTAACAAGTAGTAAAACTTCATTCAGACCTTCTATCACCTATGTGGCAGTGGTTGTGCAGCTTGGCCTTCATATGGGCCCTGAACAACTGGAGAAGGGCTATCGCAAAAGCTGTTGCCTATATGTGGGATATATTCTTCTCTCTGGGCTCAGTGGGAGAGGAAGCCCTAATCTTGCATAGAATTGAAGTTTCAAGGTGGAGGCACTACCTAAAGTAGGCACATGCTCAGAGGAGAAGGAGAGGGAGGAGGAGGAAAGGATGGTGGGAGGGGGTTACCAAGGAGCAGGATGTAAAGTGAATAAGTTAGAAAAAATTAAATTAAATTAAAAATATAAATGACTTCATCTAGGATAAGAGAATATTCAGTTTTTAAAAAGTACTTTAAAGTTTAGAATCACCCCCCTCCTTTCAAGGAAAAAATGTGTTCTCATTTTATTCAATAATAACCATTAAAATTATTCCTTAGAAAAAAAGAAAAAATGGAAATATGCATTAAGTGCTGGAAAGACTGGTGAAACATTTTTTCCTCACATATCTCAGCCTCTAATTTGTAATGATGAAAAAGTCTGTAGTCAATTTGGAAAGTTTCTGAAGACAACACACACAAGAGAAAGCTGTCCTGAGCTTAGCTCCAGGCAGTGTCCTTTCTGAAGCAGTCAAGGGGGAAGAGGATGAGATTGGGCCAACATTTGGTCTTGCAAAAGAATGGGGTTGCTTTCTATAACAACATATACCTATCTTGACATTACATTTCTTCAAGGCCAGAAGATGCAGGCCTCTAGATCTATTGAACTTGTTGCCTACTCTGTGTGATTAGGTAAAGGATTTATTGCTATTGCTCCCTTCTCTTATCAAGTACCCCAAAGCCTCACTGGCTAGGCTAGGTAACTCTTTGTGAATGAGAGAGGAAAAAAAACTACCAAATTCTTTTACACAGGCAAATATGCACAAAAGCATACACATTCATACACACATTTGCATTTTCATTTACATTTTCATTTACACATTAACATGTTCATATTCCTGTTGGATCCCCAGCTGAGTCATATACCCTACAAGTATTCATGCATGCATACCTATACACATACACACATACCTATAGATAAACAGACATTGGATGGATGGGTTGATGGATGGATAAAGCAGAGCCCCTGATCAAATCATCAAAGCAACAACTCTACGTATTTATCTAAGAGATAAAATGCTACACAAGATGAGCGTTACAGAACAATGTTTATATTAAGTTCAAAGCAGTGTTTCATTCTAGTATATTTGTTATAAGTTCAAACCAAAAGTTTTAAATGGACTTACCTTATCATACTACATACTTATGGATCTTTCTTTGGACATAATGCTTTTCCTTGAACACAAATTTGTCCAAACCCTATTTCTCTATTTAGTGTAATTATGAAAGTTCTTTGTGTTTCTTATCATGTAACCTTTACTTACTATTTGAGGAATGGGCAAATTCTATTCTTGATTCAAGCTTCATTATTCCTTTCTAGCAAAGCAACTCAGACCATCTCTTAAAATTAAAATTAAAATTTTCTTCCTAAAATTATTTAAATTAAATCAAGAATTATATCAAATCATTAATTCATCTAAGCAGCAGTAATTCATGAAAGTACACCTTTATGTTGATCTGCAGGAAATCTGATCAGTAGAGTGATCTAATGCCCAAGAGTTATTATATTAATTTAGTAATGACAGGGAAGGCATATCAGCTACAAGAAGCAATCCTGAGATGAAGTCTCTTTGGAACCTTGCCATTGAGCTCACCTATCACAGACAATGCTAAAACAGTGGACCACCCCAGGAAAGCCATCTACTAGCCTTAGCCTATCTTAAATGGCTCCCAACAGAAGGCCACTTCAAATAAATATTAAAGTGGATTGTCCTGTATGCTGTTAGTAGAAGGTAGAGAAATGATAAATGCCAAGGTGGATCTTATACTCCTGATTATATGAGAAGTACTGTCTCCCAATAAAAATGTCATATGTTAAAGGTTTGATTCTCCAACAGCTGATATATCTGATCATTGAACAATGACTGCATCATATAAGCCCTGACCTAGCCAGTAGTTTGTTGGATTCATTTGATAGCATTTAACAAGTTGGTGGAAGCAAAGTATGTCAGATCTTTTTCTTTGAAGGAAAGACTGGAGCCTAACTTGTTTATTTATTCCTTCCCCTTCTCTCCTCCTGGATTCCCCAAAATGAGTAGCCTCCATTACCACCCTCCCACTGCTGTTATTTATTTATTTATTTAGTTAGTTAGTTTGTTAGTTAGTTAGGTAATTAGGTAGATAGGTAGGTAGGTAGGTAGGTAGGTAGGTAGGTAGGTAGGTAGGCAGGCAGGTAGGTAGGTAGGTAGGTAGTTTTTAGAAACAGGATTTCTCTGTGTAGCCCTGGCTGTCCTGGAACTCACTCTGTATACCAGGCTGGCCTCAAACTTAGAAATCTTCTTGCCTCTGCCTCCCAAGTGCTGGGATTAAAGACATGCACCATCACTGCCCATGCCAGCTGTGATATTTATTCTGACCACAAACCCAAAAGTAATGGAATCTTTTGGCCACTTATAGGGCACACTATGATCACACTCACTCACTGCCTTGTCATAATTTTCCCACATCACTCAACACCCCCCTCCAAGGAAGACCTGATCCTACTATAACTGTTTTTATTTTACTTTTGTTTGTTTGTTGTTTGGTTTTGAAACCCACTGATTTTAACAGAAGCTACAATATGGAAAATGGAGTGCAGGCTATTCAACAATGATTAAGCCATTATTGACAATGAGTCCCTTTCCCCTCCTGCTATCAACTACTGACAGTTACTTAGAGAGAGTCACTAGCCCAATGAGCCCTCTTCCTCCCTTGACTGAATAGCAAACTATAAGTTCCTAGTGAATGGCATTAGTAAACTGTGTATTTACTTTGAGATCCATGGATCATAATTAAATAAACAAAATCAATAGCATCTAATATGTCAGCTATAACTTGCTCAGTGTTTTTATTTTGTCATTTTATTGAAAACAGATTCTTTTATCATACAATATATCCTGACTATAATTTCCCCTCCCTCCTTCTCTTTATTCCTCCAAGTTCATCCTCATCCCTCTCTATCTAGATCTATTCTTTTTTTTTGTCTCTCATTAGAAAAGCTCAGGCTTCCAAAAGATAACAACTCAATAAGATGAAATAAAATTTAAGATAATATAAAATAAATAAAAAGCATCATATTGAAGTTGGATAAGGTAACAGAAGGAAAAGAGTCCCAAAAGGAGGCACGACGATCAGAAACACATTAGTTCACATATTCAGGAGTCCCACCCCCCCAAAAAAAACCCAAAACAAAACAAAAATAAAACAAACAAACAAAAACCAAGCAAGCAAGCAAACAAACAAACAAAAACAAGATAAAGCTGAAATATATATATTCTGAAGACCTGGTGCAGACACATGCTATCCCTTCAGCCTCTGTGAGTTCATAAGCATATTAATTGATTCAGAGGACCTTGTTTTTCTGGTGTTTTTCATCACCTCTGGCTTTTACACTCTTTCCACCTCCTCTTCAGTGCGGATCCCTGAACTCTGAAGGACAGGCTTTGATAGTGACTATCGATTTAGTCTCTCCTTAAAATGTCAGGCTGTGGGTCTCCACATCTGTTTCCATCTGCTGCTGGAGGAAGCTTCCCTGATGATGACTGAATAAGGTATTAATCTATGACTATGTCAAAATATCATTAGGAGTCATATATATATATATATATATATATATATATATATTTCTATGTGTATATATATAAATTTATAGGTATATATTATTATATATACTATAACAGAATATCACTAGGAATCCTATATATGTACATATGTGTACAAATATTTACATACATGTATATATTTACATGTAATATATATACTCATAAACCTATACACCTATATACATATGACTCCTAATGATATATATATATATGTGTGTGTATATATAATATATATATATATATATAT
>JADRCD010196979.1:0-14732 GCA_019843815.1 Montemys delectorum | reverse complement strand
AAATATTTACTGCTAAACAAACCATCAATTTGTTTTAAATCAGTATTGGATGCATATTTCTTTACTATTTGTTAAGGACAAAAACCATTTTCATACAAATGAGATGCATATATTTACCCATTTTTACATAAATCACTAAACCTTAGATGAATCTTTGACATGGAGCCTTTGTTACCTACAGGTTTACAGATGGTGAAAATATGACAGTCTCCAGTTAGGGTCTGAAGCTGTTCCAGGCATCAAGGATTTTTCAAGCAGAGCCTGGTACATTTAGTATATGAAAGGTGGCTATGAGGGAAGGGAGGTGTCTTAGTCAGGGTTTCTATTTCTGCACAAACATTATGACCAAGAAGCAAGTTGGGGAGGAAAGGGTTTATTCAGCTTACTTCCACATGGCTGTTGATTACCAGAGGAAGTCAGGACTAGAACTCAAGCAGGTCAGGAAGCAGGAGCTGACGCAGAGGCCATGGAGAGATGTTCCTTACTGGCTTGCTTCCTCCTGGCTTGCTCAGCCTGTTCTCTTATAGAACCCAAGACTTCCAGCCCAGGGATGGCACTATCTCTTTGATTACTAATTGAGAAAATGCCCCACAGCTGGATCTCATGGAGGCACTTCCCCAACTGAAGTTCACTTCTCTGTGATAACTCCAGCCTGTGTCAAGTTGACACTCAAAACTAGCCAGTACAGGGGGTATGTAAATATAAGTCAGGAGCTGGCGGGGCCAAAGTGGAATGGGTAGGAGGACTGAGGGCCTGATACCTAGAAGTTTATGTAGAGGCAAGGTGTGTAACAGTGCTCAATATCCAGCATTTTGTGTGGCTTGCAGGGGATGCCCAGCTGCTGGCCCTGATAGGTTTCTCACTCAGCCACAGTGAATCCCACATATACTGCTACATAACAGGCCCTGCTGGGTGGGTGCCCTCAGACTGCTATTGCTTTACTACAGTGCCAAGAGTCAGTGTCTGCCTTGGAGGCCTGGCATCTAAAGTTGGTATGTGGTGCTGACATGGAGGTGTCCATCAGAGTCTGATGAACCACCAGGTTGCTGGCTGCCTCTAGTGGTGTGTATAATAGGGCCTGATTTCTAGCATGATTTGTGAGTTGAGGAAGTGTGGGTGTGTAGCATGATGTATGCAGCTACAGGACAGCAGAGAATATCAGGGCCAGATTATTTAGCCTGCATGCAAAGCTGGAGCATGCAGCTAATGATCAGGATGTGGGCAAGTGAGTCTGTGAAGGGCAAGATGGGGTAGTTAGCTGTTTTCCTTAGATAAGCTCTTTTAGACAACATAGGGTTTATTGTCTTTTTTTTTTTTTTTTTTTTTTTTTTGCAACCACCAGGTATCTGCGGTGAGGTCAGCATTTTTCTTCTGCAGTCTCCAAGTAGCTGGACTCCTGGAAATCTGAGCTCAGTTGAGAGAGTCAGCTTTTATGAAGATTCCATTAAGAATTATATATCTTTCTTTTTCACTCAGGAAGGAGGAGTGAAGCCAGCCTCTGCCTCTCTTCCAACATGCCATGAGACCACACATAGTGAAAGAGGACATTGGGAGGTGAGAGCTGGCCTGGCCAGAGCATTCTGCCATAGATGTGACTTGCAAAATAATATTTTTATCCTACATTGTTGACTAGTATCTAACAAAAACCAAGAGAGTCTTTGACAAGTAATGGGTATTTTCCTCTGGAGCATGGCAAAGATAGGAGCCTTCAGAGAGGTTTTCTAGTTGGTGAATATATGAAGGGCGGTCCCTAGACCCTGTTCTTTGCTGTTCTGGGAGATGTGGGGTCACAAACAGCTGTTGCAGCAGGTGATGTACTCATCCAAATGCTGATTATTCCTGTGTCCAAGTTGATGCCAAAGGCTTGAGTCCATTGCTAGCCTTATTTTTCCTTAACTGTTATGGGAATAGCACAGGCCTCAAGTTGCCTGTCCCTCATCTTCCCCAGCATAGGCCTTGGGAGTCCAGCTCCAAGGCTGCAGTGGAGCTAGGCTATAAGCCATGCATGAAGTGTACTAGTGTAGGGATCACCATGCCTCAGGGTGTTCTGTTAGTCCTCTGCACCTGAAAGTTAGCATAGCTCTGGGGGAACCTCAGCTCTTTGCCCTAGGTTAGCAGGAGGCCTACAGGCCTTTCCTGGAGACAATACCAAAGCTCTGCAGGAACCTAGTCTTTCTTCTTGTCCCATATTTATCAATTGAAACCAGGTCCAGAGCGGGGAAAGGATTCACGCAGGCTCTTTTAAATTTCAGGTCTTTATTTAGCCTCCTAGAGCAATCTCATCTCTGTGCCGACTTCCTAGTCTAAAAGTATGGCAGTGTATTCCAAACCAGCGTTCAGTGCGGCTATGCCAGGTGGACCAGAGATCTACCTGTCAGGGGAGGAGGAGGCTCTGCTGTTAAAGGTTGCAGAATTCTAATATACAACTTCCGGGTCCATCTCTCCTGATGCAACCCAGGCTTATGCACATCTGCAAAGCATTCGAACTCCTCCCACCTCTTAATTAAAGAAAAAGAGAGGCAGAACCTGGTCTCCTAGAAATCCCTCTTCCTCAATATACACACATTCGAGTCCTACTCTCTGCTTTGACAGAAGGCAGTCTGAGACTGATGGTCTGGAGATCCCACACTCAGAGCCCCTGGCTAAGAGTCAGGCTGTTAGAGTGTCTCTTCAGAGTCTATAGACACAGAGATGCCTGGGAAGGAATTCTCTGTATGGATCTTGCTGGGCTCCTACAATCATGTGACAAACCTACTGGAAGCAGTCTTGGATTATAATGTGTGACCTCAGGCTAATAAGCAGCAACCAGAAATACAGGATCATAGTGACAATTCCTGCTAATGTTGATAGTGCACACACATTAACGCTACTGTGTGCCCAGCCTAAGGGTCATGCAGAAATATTTGCCCACCAAAGGGAGCTCCAGATACATCCAACAACGGGAATGACATGTTTATTGTTCCTGCCTGGTTCCTGTCATTGCACCTCGGGATCTTGAATTATGCAGTGTGTGTGTGTGTGTGTGTGTGTGTGTGTGTGTGTATGTTTGTGTGTGTATGAGTGTGTGTTTGTGTGTGTGCATGTGTGTGAGTGTGTGTGTATGTGTGTGTATGAGTGTGAGTGTGTGTGAGTGTGTGTTTGTGTGTGTGTGTTTATATGAGTGTGAGTGTGTGTGTATGAGTGTGTGTATATGAGTGTGTGTGCATGTGTGAGAGTGTGTGTATGAGTGTGTATGTGTGCATGTGTGTATGTGAGTGTGTGTGTCTGTGTGTGTGAGTGTGTGCATTTGTTTGTGTGTGAGAGTGTGTGTGTGTGTGTATGAGTGTTTATATATGAGTGTGTGATTGTGTGTGTGTATGAGTGTGTGTGCGTGTTTGTGTGTGTGAGTGTGTGTATGTTTGTGTGTGTGTATGAGCATGTGTGTGTGCATGTGTGTGTTAGTGTGAGTGTGCGTGTATATGAGTGTGAGTGTGTATGTGTTTGTGTGTGTTATGAGTATGTGTGTGTGTGTATTTGTGTGTGTGTGTGTGTGTGTGTGTGTGTGTGTAGCACTTTAGCTCCTACCCAGCATTATTTTCAGAGGACACTGTGTCTTCCATCTTCAGTGACCCTGGTGGAGAGACTTTCTTGACAACTTTGTCCTGTTCAGTTGTTTTTTGTTCTTTTATTTTTTTGCTTTTGATTTTTTTAATTCTTTTATCTTGCTATACCTTTTATATCTCCAAGATAGCAACAAGTGGCACTAATAGACAGAGTGACAATAGCCAAAGATGGCAATGAGGTTTAGACTTGGTGCTGACACAAGGGTGCAAGCAAGGCTAAAAGAAGATTTAGGAAAACCTCTAGGCGTGCTGGGGCATGAGGAGGGTAAGGCAGGCCCCTGAGAAGCAGTCTGTAAGGACAGCTTTATCCTCTCCAACACTGAGCTGCAGCAAGGAGAGAGTCCCACAGCACAGTGTGTGAAAATGAAGAGTCTGGGATCTCTGTAATGAGATGGATTCCAGTCACTGGAGGTGTTTCTCAATGGAGGAACAAAGTTTGGTTGTCTTCTGCATTCTGTGAACCCAGGTGGTAGGGAACAACATCCCTGAGTGGTAGGAGACAAGGAGCTTCCCCTGAGAGGAGAGAAGAAGAGCATCACCACCCTGCCTTCTCATCTTGTGTGAATCACTTTGGATGGATTTAGGCACTCTCTATGTGGATGAGGCTATCCACTCATCCAAATGCTGACTATGCCTGTCTCCAAGTTGGTGTCAAGGGCTTCATCTTCAACTTCCTGCAAGCCCAATATTTCCTGAACTGTCATGGGAAGAGGAGAAGCTTCAACTTGCTTTCCCACATCTTGATGAGCAGAGGCCAGGGAAGTCCAGCTGGGAGGCTGCAGTAGAGACTGGCTGTAAGCCATACCCTCATGGGCTGCAGTGGAGCCCAGGTGTGCGTTCTGCCCTCCTGGGTTTCACAGCTATCTTTGCTGGAACCTCCTCCCATAGTGGTATGGACTGAGCTTGGGACAGACCTAAGGTGAGAGTTTGCCCTCCAGTCTCAGTGGGACCAAGGTCTGCCAATGAGAGCAGGAAGAACATACATTCATGGGGCAAAGATAGCAGTTGGCAGTGTTTTCATCCCTCCCTCTTCATAGACTGCCCAAGGTTAACAGATTTCCTCAGGAGTCAGGAAGTAAAGTGCCCCTTGTGTTATCAAACCTAGACTTTTATCAACATTTTCCAGACCCACATTTTTGCTAAATACACTTGTGCTCTTATGGCCTCTGTGAGTTCAGTGTCATGAAGTGAAATATGAAGAAGAGGTTTGAAGTATACTCATGAAGGAAGCACTTTGCCTCTGGTCACACTTATCCTTGGGGAGTCCCGTTTGTCCTTTGGACCTGAAAGTTAGCATATCTCTGGGGGAACCCCAGCTTTCTGTCCTGGGTTGGCCAGGAGTTCAAAAACCAGTCCTGGTCGAGAACCTGGTCTTCCTGAGTGTGCCACATTTGCCAAAAGAAACCATGTCCAGAGCAGGAGAGCTCACCCCAGGTCTCTTAAATTTCAGGTCTGTATCCAGTCTTCTATATCAGACTCACCTAACTCCTGACTTCATGGTCTAAAAAAATGTGGCTGTGGATTCCATAGCAGTATTCAGTGATGCCATGCCAGGGGAGATCTACTTGCCATGGCAGCAGGAGGCTCTCCTCTTACATATTAAAACACTCTAGTGTACAGAAACATCCAGGTGGTACTGCTTCCAGCTCCATCTCTCCTGCCCACAGTCACAAAGAGTTTCTATTCCACCCAACCCTCAATGATAGGAAGAACAAGGGCTCTTTGAGCCCTAATCTCTGCTCTGACACACTCTGTGACTTTGATGGTCTCGAATTCCCACACTCAGAGCCCTTGGCTAAGAGCTAGACCTCTTAGAAAGAGTCTTTACTCAGAGTCCTTAGTCTCCACTTTGTCTGGGAAAGAATTCTATACATGCATCTTGTTGGATTCCTAAAATTGAGGGTCACACCTACTGAAAGCAGAGTTGGTCTTCATAAGCAGTTCATAACACCCCAGGCTTATAAGCAGTTATCAGAAAATTCTGGGGATGTAGTGACAGTTCCTGCTGCTTTTGACAGTGTATACACATTAACTCCATGTGTACCTAGGCCAAATGATCATGCAGAAAGTTATGCTGGCCTGAAGGATGCTTCAGATGCATCCAAAACCAAGGAATGCAATGTATATTGCTCCATTCTGGTAACTATCATTGTCTCTTGGGATCTTTAAAAGTTTGGTGTGTTTGTTTGCATGTGTGAGTGTGTGTGTGTGTGTGTGTGTGTGTGTGTGTGTGTGTGTGTGTATGTGTATGTGTGTGTGTGTGTGTGTGTTGCACTTTTGCTCCTATATAATACTCTTCTCAGAAGCTAATGTGTCTGGTTCTTCAGTGACCCCATGGTAAGGATTTCTGGACAGCTTTATCCCTTTAAGTGTGGTTTTGTTCCTCCTCCTCCTCTTCTTCCTCCTCCTCCCCCTCCTCCTCCTCTTCTTCTTCCTCTTCTTCCTCCTCCTTTTTCTTCTCCTCCTTCTTTGAGGTCACACTACATCCTTCTAAGCAGGATGGGGCTCAAACAAGTAGAGTGACACTAGCTAAAGATGGCAGTGAGGTTTTGACCTGGTGCTGACACAAGGATGTAAGTAAGGCAAAAAAAGGATAAAAAATTAAAAGAACATTCAGGAAAAATTCTAGAGGTACTGGTGAAAGAGTAGGGTGAGTTTGAAACAACCTATCAAAAATGATTATTAAATTTACAGGGATTTTACAAGTTTATTGTAAAAGATAACTATTTCCTTGATGATATTCTTTGTCTAATTATATACATATATTAAATGGATATTATATGCATGGCACTGAATATACCCACAGAAATCACCACATGAAGGCCCTACTTTATGCATCACTATCCATCAAGCCCTCTTCCCCCTTAGATTTTGGGAAACCTAAGCTAGCATTCCATGCATCACAGGTAGGAGCTGTGCCACTGAGTCATCCTCAATACCTCAGATAAGAGTACTCAGACTGATCTGACAGAGTCGTCCTCAGTGATTTTATATACCTGAGTAAGGACAGGGTTCTATGTGTCACAGGCTGGTCTGAACTCTTTTAAGTATTGGAAGATGACCTTGAAACCTGGGACTTCTGTTCCTTCTGTCTACTCTTAAGAGCTGGGAATGCAGGCATGAGCCACCAAGCAGGGCTTGTGTGCTACACAGAATGGAACCCAATGACTCTAAACTCTTGCTTCCTCCTGTTGAGGACTGTAACCAAGTCTCTTTTCATTTTCAATCATGTGCCTCCTGAGTTCCCCATCTCTGAAACAATTGAAAATCTCACATTTATCTGCAAATGGTAGCTGTTATTAATAGCTCTCCTCACTCCCCAAAAATCTAACCACATGAGAAGTGGATGCAGGATGATCAGGAGTTCAAGGACAGCTTCAGCCACATTAACTAAAGACAAGCTTGTGCTATGAGAACACTTTCTTGCACAACAACAACAGCAAAATAGATACCAAGTTAGAATCACTCTGCAAGTCAGTATAGAGAACTTCCAAAAAGCAAAAAAAGAAAAAATCCAGATATGACAAAGGCATACCACCCATTGACTTACTACCAAAAGAATGAGCATCCTACTTCCCAGAAACTTGACCTGTCAAGTGCATTATCCCCTCCTCCATCTCAAGTGGAGTAACCTCAGAAAACAGGAAAGTACAAAAGGTCTAGGAGGTGAGGGTGTGTGGAGACGGGGATAGTAGGACACAGGTGCCATAAGGGGGGCAACCCCAAGAACTATGGAGGGGACTTTGACAATCTCTGGGGAAAAGGGATGGAGGGCAGGAATCACTGAGAGGTATCATGACCAATGGTGACAGAAAAAGCCAGACAAGCATTATTTTATGATAATGTAATGATGCATAAAGTACTATATGAACATACAGACAGCACCCCCTACTCCATGTACGCTGTACACATATTCTGAAAACTCCCAGATCTCACAGTTCTTATTGCTGCTAAGTGAAGCAGGGGTGAAGCCATGTGCTTTCCACAGCATCCTCCTCCAACTTTGGCCAAACCAACAGAAGCCCTGAGTTTCTCTGCAAACTCCCTGTGCATGAGGTTCCAGCACTCAAGGGTGAAGATGAATTTTATGTGCTTGAGAGCAGTGTCATCCTTTTACCTGAGCAATGGGGAGCTGCAGGCAGAGGCAGCAGCTTGACTGTGCTTAGAGTGAGCTTTGGTAATAGTGACATCATTTCTCCAGCCAGCACCTGTGTATCCTCACCTTGGCATCATGCACGATATACAGTCCACTCAAATGGCAGAGGAGGTGTTGAGGTGAAACCTGGGGCAGCTGGCCACGCAGATAAGTTGAGGACTTTCCTTGTGCACAGGCAGGTAACCCTAGTTGAGACCACAATTCTCTGCATCCTGGTGTGGCTCTAACAGGTAGGGATCCCTCTTTTCTCCAGGCCTTCCATACAGTACCAAGTGGTGTTTCCTCATCTGCATTAAGCAGCACTATTTCAGGGATGCCTTGAGGGGAATCTGTGGTTTGATGGTAGGAAGCTTCCAGGGAGCCAATCTACAATGGATACCGCACGGAAAGAGGAAGATAGAAAGAAAAATAAGCAGAATCCCTAGGCTGAGTGGAAAGAGGAAAGATGGCCAACTTTCCAGCTCCTCAGAGGTTGGAGAAATGAGAGTCTGCACTGACTGCTCATCCTAAGGTTTACATCCCAACTGCAACTTCCTGTTGGATAAGTTTGAGTGCAAGCCTCCCATGAGGTCATCCTGTGTGTGGCATATTTTGGCAGCACATTGGTAAGGATGGCTTGTTCCTGTGGAAGGTTAATACTGCCTCCCTGAAGACCTTCCCACATCTTCATGACTTGTAACTTCATCACTGGAATGTTCCAGCAACTGGAGAAACTGAGGAAGAATGCCTTTGCCATCATTCTCCTCTCTGCAGCCAACAACAGAAGCTCCAGTTCTGAGTGTGGGTCTTCCAAGAGTGAGAGATTGACTTTCTGCTGAATCTAGGTTGGCATGTGGACTATGAATCATTTATATGACAGCAAATGGAGTCTGCCCTTGCAGAACCCCAAGCCTTGTTTGAGAGTCCTTTTTCTGGGAATGAGTCTTCCAAAATGTGACCAAAGTCTTCAATGAAAACATCATCAAGTGAACATCTATGGCAATTGCAGGGTCGTTTACACTCACTGTGGTGGTGTCAATAGATTTGTCCACTTAGACTCTTGTGTTTGAATGCTTGGCTCACAGGGAGTGGCATTATTAGGAGTTGTGTCTTTGTTTGGAATAAGTGGTCATGTCTGAGAAATTGTGTCACTTTATGGGTGAGCTTTGAGACCCTCCTCCTACCTATCTGGACTAATCTTTTTTTCCTGGCTGCCTTCTGATCAAAACATAGAGCTATTAGCTCCTTTTCCAGTACAACACCTGCCTGGACACTGCCATGCTGCTCAACTTGATGATAATGGACTGAACCTGTAAGCCAGCCCCAATTATACTTTATGAGTTGCCTTGTTCATGGTGTCTCTTTACAGCAATGGAAACTCAAAGACACTCACATTTCAGAGAGATGGGGGCTATTAAAAGGAAACATTGACAGCACACACACACACACACACACACACACACACACACACACATTTTGTGTCCAAGTGTGTACATAATTTAAATAGAGTTGTAACACTTGGATTGATAATGATTCTCCCAAGAGCCATAGTTAAAACAGTACTGATCTGGAAAATTTCCCTTTTTATTATAGATCAGAGCTCAAGAGTCTCCTCCACAAACAAGATGAGCTGTCACTATTGTTCTTTGCTGTTTCCCAGAATTTGAAGGTCAGACCCTATACTTATTATACACACATATATGTGTATCAATAAAGAAATCATGAATTGGGTAGAGGATGGGAGAAGCTGAGGGGCACGACTGAAGTAGACACAGTTCTTCTGTATGGAGTTCTCAAAAATATATGAAATCATTAAATTAGAAGAAATCAAAAATTGAAGGTTTGGAAGAAACAGAAAATGCACAGGGACAATAAGGGCTAGTTAGCAACTGACTGAAGATATTTTCCAAAAGTACCAGAGAATTTGTTAAAAATTGTGGATATTGGTAATGCTGAGAGAAAAAAATCTGGAGTAAAATTTACTGTCACAAAAGCATGCAAGGAGTGATGGGAAAGAGCAGAGGAAAATAACGTATATTTTTAAAATACTTTGGACAAATTCAAGTATGTCAAGCCATGCCTACTTTCTGATGCTCCTTTGGAGTTCACTAATTAATGGTATTAGCACACATGGAAGCACCGGCATCAAGGAAGAGCCCCCTCTCTGAGGTAAAGAACAGTACACACTGTAGACATAGACACTGCTTAAAAGACACTCACCTTTTCTTTTAGACTGTGAGTTTCCTGAAGACAGGAACTCCTCCAGTCTTGTGGCCTTCTGGACCCAGAAGGTTATCCCTAGAGTTATTATTGACTGAATAACTCGAGGCTCTTGTACTCAGGGAGGAGCTGCAGCTCTCAACAAATATAAATCTGACCTCAGAAATGTGTGTGTTTTTAGGGAACTGAGAAAGGAAGTGTGGCCATGAGTTCTCCTGTGAACAGAGGCAGTGGGGTAGGGGAGGTGCTTTCTAGAAAGCACAGAGCATGCAAAGCTTCATTTCTTACCCCTCCAATAATAGGACCTGTGGTCTGGATGTGAATCTTCTCACCAGAATGCAAGAGTCATATGACTTCAACCTGACCAGTTAGGAGAGTCCTGGTTGGCTAGCCAGTCTGATTGGCGAAGTTCCAGACATGTGACCAGGAGTTACAATTGGTGCTAAGTGGCTGAGACAGTTGGTAACTGGCCTGCTGTAATTGAGTTTAAGGTTTCACTCCAGGACTACAGAAGCAGAGATAGTGCGCTGAGGGAGTGCATGCCATCATGGTTTCAGGAGAGGGGCTCCTGTATACACCAACACCCAGGTACAGCCTGGGCTTACTTTCTTGCTAGTGAGGTGGGTCCTGCACCCTGCCTCCTCAGCTTGTCTGAATCACTTTGGTTGGGTTGTAGGCGCTGACGCTTTCTTCCCACTGTTTAGTTAAGGGGGCTGCAGGAGTCTGGATTCTGAACCTCCCAGGACTCTGCAGCACACAGGGGACAGTCTGTGGTGACTGGGACTCCCAGGACCAGGACCAGCACAAGCCCTGTGGACCATCCGAGGAAAGCAGGGCCCTGCCTTCTTTCATGTCTACTTTTTATGTCCCGGCTCCTCCAAACGTGCAGATTCTGCATAGGAGACAAAACACACCACATTTGTCTTTAGAGATTTGGCTTGTCACAGATAACATTATCTTTAGTTCCACTTTTTTTTTTCTGGAAAATAACAGTATGCCATTTTTAAGGCTAGGTACTTTTTATCTTGTATACTCTTCACATTTATGGATTTGGGTATTTCGAACACCTTATATTCTTGAGTGAACTGATCTTGATCATGAACATGAGCTTTTAAATGTTTGGTTGAACTAGTGTGAAGTATCAAGTACTCTTGTTTAAAGGTTTCTGCATCTTTTGCATGAAAATATTGATATAGTATTTGGTTTATTGTAGTTTTAATTGTACGTGTGTCTTTGCACACGTGAAGTACAGAGGACAAATCGTGGGGCCAGTTCTCTCTTTACACCCTGTGTGCTTAAGGATTGAGTGTTCAGTCATCAGGTCTGGTGGTAAGCAGCTCTGCTCACAGAGCAGCACCTTTTCCTTCAGTCTGCTGCTTGTTACAAGGTAACATTGTCTTTGTGGAATGCATTATGAAGTGTCCCTTCCCTTCTATTTCATGAAATTATTTGACCAACATTGGTGTTCTTTAAAAGTCTGGAAATATTCATCCAGAAATATGTCTGGCCTTGGGCTTTTTTCTTGATTCTTGTTGTTGTTGTTGTTGTTGTTGTTGTTTAATCTTTTAACTTCATTGCCTGCTATTGATCTATTCAGGCATTTTATATGTATTTAGAAATTTGCCCATTTCTGACTGGTTACTATAAAGTTTTCCTTTTTCTTTTTTTAGGATTTTTTTTAGATATTTTCTTTATTTACATGTCATGATATCTCCTTTCCCAGTTTCCCCTCCGAAAAAAAGAAAAAGAAAAAAGAAAAGAAAACAAACAAACAAACAAACAAAAACCCTGTTCCCTCCCCCTCCCCTGCTCACCAACCACCATCTCCTGCTTCCTGGCCCTAGCATTCCCCTACACTGGGGCATAGAGCCTTCATAGGGCCAAGGGCCTCTCTTCCCATTGATGACCGACTTGGCTATCCTCTGATACATATGCAGCTGGAGCCATGAGTCCCCCCATGTGTACTCTTTGGTTGGTGTTTTAGTCCCTAGGAGCTCTGAGGGTACTAGTTAGTTCATATTATTGTTCGTCCTAAGGGGCTGCAAACCCTTCAGCTCCTTGGGTCCTTTCTCTAGCTCCTTCATTGGGGACCCTGTACTCAATCCAATGGATGGTTGTAAGCCTCTACTTCTGTATTAGTCGGGTACTGTCAGAGTCTCTCAGGAGAGAGCTATATCAGGCTCCTGTCAGCCAGCACTTGCCGGCATCCACAATAGTGTCTGGATTTGATGGTTGAATGTGGGAAGGATTCCCAGGTGGAGCAGTCCCTGCATTGTCCTTCCTTCAGTCTCCATAGTTAGTCTCTGCAACTCCTTCCATGGGTATTCTGTTCCCCTTTTTAAGAAGGAATGAAGTATTCACACTTTGGTCTTCCCTTTTCTTGAGTTTCTTGTGGTCTGTGGATTGTACTTTGTGTATTCCGATCTTCTGGGCTAATAACCACTTATCAGAGAGTTCATACCATGTGTGTTCTTTTGTGATTGGGTTACCTCACTCAGGATGATATTCTCCAGATCCATCTATTTCCCTAAGACTTTCATAAATTCATTGTTTTTAATCACTGAGTAGTACTCCATTGTGTAGATGTACCACATTTTTTGTATCTATTCCTCTGTTGAGGGACATCTGGGTTGTTTCCAGTTTCTGGCTATTATAAATAAGGCTGCTATGAACATAGTGGAACATGTGTCCTTATTACATGTTGGAGCATCTTCTGGGTATATGCCCAGGAGTGGTATGGCTGGGTCCTCTGGTAGAACTATGTCCAATTTCCAGAGGAAATGTCAAACTGATTTCCAGAGTGGTTGTACCAGCTTGCAGTTCCACCAGCAATGAAGGAGTGTTCCTCTTTCTCCACAACCTCTCCAGCATCTGCTGTCACCAGAGTTTTTTATCCTAGCTATTCTGACTGGTGTGAGGTGGAATCTCAGGGGTTTTTTGATTTGCATTTCCCTGATGACTAAGGATGTTGGACCCTCTTAGATATCAGCCCTGATCAGCAACTAATACAGCATTAGTTATCAGGTCTTGGACACTCATGTATCCCTGTCACAGACCATAATCTACTATTTTGTAGGCCCTGATGGATATGCTTTGAGAACATCAGTCTTACTGGGCGTCCCCTCACCAGTCTGTGTGTGCGCGCAATGCCAGCACACTGTCCACTAGGCCAAGCTGTATGGCAGTGTATGTGGGATTTCCAGTAATGTCAGATAACTAGCACTGTGTGTGGAGTGGCATCCTCAGGGAAGGGGTCTTTAGGAAGGCCTAAACACCTGAATGCTATGTGGGAAGGTGGCTTGGGTGGCCATCCTTGTTTTAAAATAGCACTGTGTGTGTGGGCATCCAGCATGGCGGGATAAGAGCAGTGCAATTAGGGCTGTGTGAACAGGAGAAGGCAAGTGCAGCAGGGCCTAGGGCCTGCTGGTAGTGGAGGGGATGTCCTGGAGGGCTTCAAACCTCAGTGTATGTGATGTGGATGGTGGAGAGTGTCCAGAAAGATCTCAGTATGACAGTATATGTGGGGCTTTGTCAGGGGACAAGCTGTGGGGCCTGATAACTAGCTTGTGCTTTTTAGATAGCAGCAGTATGTTGGGTGGGTCCAGTAACATATGTCATCCAGTGTATTAATTGGGATAGCCACTCTGGTCTGTTTTCCAGTAGGTCCTGACACTTTAAGGATTACATGAGGTTCTAGAAGACTGTGTCCAACCCTACCTGAAAACTATCATTGTATTTGGCAGCAGCATGGGAGAGTGGAATTCACAATCTTTTAGGTATCAGGCCTTGCTGACACCTGCTTGACACATACCTCAAATACACAGGAAACCATCAACACCTGCTGCATATCCCTGGGCACATACAACCTTCCATCACTCAGGTCCTGCTGTGCCCTTCCTCAAATAAGCTGGTAGACACCAGGCACTGCTGACAGCACTCTGCAGCCTTACATACGTGGTTATAAAACGATGCTGCTGGAACCCTAGCCTCACTATTGGGTATTGGGCTATGTATCAGTCCCTGCTGGACACGTTCCCTGTCTGTCCTTGTCACCATTAAAGCTGCTGCTATGTTTCAGACTATGCTGGTAAACCTACTGTGCCTCACCACATATACCATACTAGGTCTCACACCCTATGAGGGACTTACCTCATGTACACTGCTAGGAATCAGTCCCTGCTGTTCCTAACTCACATCCTTGTTTCACTTCTAAGGTTTGTCCTGTTAGGCATTCAACTACCAAACTCGGGGCACTCTGAAGAATCAGAATACACAGGACACCCCTTCTCTTGCCACCATTGTGCTGTGTATAGTATCAGGTACTATACTATAGCACCCTAGGAACGCATGCCCCCCCATTCCCAGTCATTTCTATCTATACACATTGCACGTTGTCAAGCCATGCTGAGCACTGTCCTGCCCTTTTCCTATTTAAAATTCTAGTTATCAGGCCTTTATCCATGTGCCTAGATTGTCCCATGTACTCTAAGTATCAGAACCTAGTAGACACCCTCAATCCCTATAGCCAACTCACACCCACTAACATTTTTCAGACCCTAGTGGGCATCCCACTGAAGAACTCCACCCTCTGATATGAAGCATACTACTATGTTTCAGGACTTGGCATGCATCCTCTGACAAGCCTTTCCTACTTCCTTCAAAGCCACATTCCTAGCAGTGTAGTGGGACAGCAACAGTTGGGTGGTGTCCAGCAGAGCATCATAACTAGCAATGTGTCTGTGTGTGTGTGTGTGTGTGTGTGTGTGTGTGTGTGT
>JADRCD010196978.1:0-53424 GCA_019843815.1 Montemys delectorum | reverse complement strand
TAGTGTGCCTGTGTGTTTATGAGTGTGTGTTTCATGTGAGTGTGTGTGCATGTGTGTCTGTGTGTCGTCTGTGTTAGTGGGCCTGTGTGTTTATGAGTGTGTGTTTCATGTGAGTGTGTGTGCGTGTGTGTTGGTGTTAGTGTGTGTGTGTTTTCGAGTGTAAGTGTGTGTATGTGTGTGTACATGTGTGCATATGTGTGTCTGTGTTAGTGTGCCTGTGTCTGTGTGCAAGTGTGTTTGTGTGCCCTCAGGAGCTACAAGAAAACCTCTAGATCTGAAGTTAGAGGTGGCTGTGAATATCCCAGGGATGTTGGAAACCAAACTTAGGTCCTCAGTAAGCACTCCTAATCTCTGAACCAGCTCCCCAGTCACAAAGGGTTAAAATCAAAATATTGATCTAGAGCTAGAATTGCTAACATGGATGACAATGGAGTATAATATTTAGTGAAAAAATAGATTGTAGGGCACAACGAATGTATTTTTTTTTTTGTTGTATGAATGTTTATCCAATGTTGTAAGAGAAGCAAACAGTTGGATATTGACGGTCTTTTAAATTTTTTATTGGATTTATTTGTTTGTTTATTTATTTATGTGTGTGTACATGCACATCCATGCATGTGCATGCGTGCACACACACACACACACACACACACACACACACAAACATACACTCCCATGTCATATATGTATATGGAGGTCAGAGGACAATTTGGGAGAGTCAATTTTCTCTTTCTATCACATAGATCTTGAGGATAGGACTCAATCGTGTTGGCAAACAGCTTCATCAGCTAATTTATCTTGCAGCCTTAGGCAATGTTCTTTGGTTCCCATGATTTTTATCTCTTTTTATATTTCTATTTTCTAACTATTGAATGAATGTATACAATCATGGCAGAATTAAAGACATAACCTTTTAAGACATTAGTGGAGAAAACAGTAAAGTGTTCAGTGTATTCCATCAATGTTCATTTCTGTAGTTCCGTCTACAGTGCTCATTTCTTAATTTGAACAAAGATCTTATAGTTTTAGAAGATAGTAACATTAGCATAAACTGACTACAGTGTGTATAGGAATATCCTATACTGTTTTTTTGCAAGTCATTCATAATCTCAAATGATTTCAGAACAGAAATGCTTGTGGTGTGTGTGTGTGTGTGTGTGTGTGTGTGTGTGTGTGTGATTTGCATGTGTGCAGGTGTGTGCCTTCAGTATGAGCAGAGACTGGAGGAGGACATTGGGTATCTTCCTTTATCACACTCCACCTTATTTCCTTGAGACAGGGTCTTTCATGAAATTTGGAGTACATCACTGTTTTGTGGGGGCGGGTATGCTGGCTAATCAGAAGTCCCCAACAATCTCCTGTCTCCACTGCTCTTTTTTCTTCTCCTAGTCCTGGAGCTGGAACTCAATTTTGGTGTGTGTATGTGTGTGTGTGTGCATGTGTTTGCAGCTATGCTTGGCTTTTAATATGGGTGGTAGGAATTTGAACTTAGATCATCAGTTATAGAAGAGCTGAAGACCCCAAAAGAAACAGAGCTACCATAGAGCAAAGGGACTGAGAGAAGCAGACAGGATGAATTCAGGTAGACAAGAAGTCTCTCTCTTCAGTTTAGGATGAACATGAACAAAGACAAGAAGGCTTATCAGTAACATTACAGGCAGACTCATCTCTTTCATGCAAGCCACTTTGAGTTTGCCCCACAGGGTGGAGTCCACTTCCCTTCTGAGAGTTAAAGAGATTAGGAGAGGTTAGAGCTGTGGATACCAGTGAACTCTGGATGCTGGTGAGTCCCATAAAGCAAGTGACATTAGAAAGCATTATTTTCCAACCATCCCAAAAGGTAAGAATCACTTCAAACTTGCTGAAATCATGCATCATCCTGTTAGCCTCCAATACACCTACTGAAAAAGAAAGCCCATGGAAGAACACTGATAGTCTTCGCAGCAAGCCATACCTCTGGTGGGTTATACTCTGAGGATTGCTCAAAGAGCACTGAGCTGAAGAATGCCAAGCCCCAATTGCTCCAAGTGTCTCTGAGGACAGCAGCCTAGACTGCACTCAGAAACTGGCTAGAACCACACATCTCTCTCTTCATCGAATAGATTAGAACCTGCATTTCGAGTTTGAGTCATATCACAGTTTGAAAAGCCTATGCTAAGTCACTGCTCTTGCCAGAGTAAGTGCTTGGTTGATTGGTACCCTTATATGGTTGCCCCAAGCAGCTGATGAGGACATTAGCAGGAAGGCAAAGCCTTGCTTATAGTGATCTGGGTTGTGAGGAAAGGTGAGGAAGTATTATTGAGAGAAGAGCTGAAAAGTTTCGACTCTAGGTCTGGAGTAGGGAGAAGCCATGGAAGGAGCTGATGAACAGGAAGGCTAATGCAGCTGAGAGATTCAGAGTGGGTCAAGCACAAGGATGGAGAGGAGAAAAGAGTGCAGAAGGAGACAAGATGGGAGGTGTCTCACATTCCAGGGAATGCCTTAGGGGGGTACATACCTACTGAGGAATGAGGGTGAAAGTCACAGAAAGCTGAGGAATGCAAAGACTTGTGAGGTCTTCTGACTGAGTAGGTCATTGAAAGTTTAAGTACAGTTTGCTCAAGATGAGAGCCTTGTACTTATTTGCTCAGCCACTATTCTTTGGGGGAATCCATGTGACTTGGGTGAAACTCACCCAGAACAAGAATGGGAAATTAATAGGGACATGGCCAATCACAGTATCTCATCCTCTGATCACTCTGATTGGTTCACAGTAAGGCACATGACCCATCTGGACCAGTTAGAATTTCTTGGTGAATCTAGGAGGAAGGATTACATTTTCTTTGACATGTATGAAAGCAGCATGAGTCTGCGGCCATACCACCCCGAGTGCTCCCGATCTCGTCTGATCTTGGAAGCTAAGCAGGGTCGGGCCTGGTTAGTACTTGGATGGGAGACCACCTGAGACTACCTGGTGCTGTAGGCTAGAAAAAAAAAAAAAGAAAGAAAGAAAAAAAAAGAAAGCAGCATGGGCTGGGGTGTGGGACAGGCTTTTCTACCCTGTGGAGAGATGTGGTCTGAGACAGACTGAAAGGCAAAATCAGAGAAACTAGGAAATCATCCCACGCTATAACATGGCTCACCAAATACCTAGTCCTTATGACTCTTAAAGCTAGATATGTTTGCACACTTAAATCAACAGACCACATCTTCCTCTGTATTTATTTGCCAGAGCTAGGATGAACTGGGGTCTGTTGCCCCTGAGAAGCTTAATACAAAGGGAAAACTTGGCAGTAAGGGCTTGAGTCTTCCACAAACCTGGGTCCTGGTTGATGGGGGATGGATGTGGATGTGGGTGTGCATGGAGGGGGTATGAACAAGAATCAAAGAAAGGTTATCAAAGGACAAGAGGTTCAAATAGCAGAATTGAGGGTGTGTGTGTGTGAGAAGGCCTGAGAGAATGTCAAAAGCTACCAGGAGGAAGGCTTACAGGTAGAGAAGCTTCACCTTAAGCCAGCAGAACCAGTCGCCCAGACACCAGTGAGGCCTGGGTTGAACTCTGATACTGTCTAGGCTGGGTACTCTTCCATCACAGGATGACCCTGGTCTCAAGCCCCTGGTCTATCTCTGATCCTGTCCCTCCCTTCAGACTTGGGGTCAAGTTGAATCTGTGTCTGAGTATCTGCTATCTTCTCTGCCTTGATAATCTATAGCTATAGCCATCACCCTCCAACATATTCAGGTCATGGTCCAGAAAGCCAAATTGTATTTTCCATCTGGAGATCAACTGTCAACCAACCATTAAATGCTCCTCTGTCCCTAGTTTCTCCATATGAGGAAGGAGATGATGCAGACACTATATTTGCTCCCAAGAGGCTCTGTAAGATCACCAGTTTCCACAAACTCCCCATCAGTGAGGAAGGACATTTTCTGCCCATTCCTTAGATTTTTAAGTCATGTGCGTGCAGATACACAGAGATTCTAGTTTGGTAATAACAAATCAATATTAGGACTATCAAGCCAACAGCAGAAAGAAATGATCACCACTAGAAATGCCTTTATTATGTTTTAAGTTAAAGATAATTAAATATTTCCATCCTTCTTCCTTCTTCTCTCCCTTCCTCCCCCAACTCTCAAATCAGGAAGTCTCAGAATACACTGGGGTCCCAACAGTTCTTGTGCCCAAAACCTGCCTGAAGCAGTACAGAAAGAAAATAGTGGCCTGCCTCAAACAACCTGTAAGTTGCTTTACCAACATCTGTGTTAAGATGTCTGCTAACAACAGAAACTCAACACTAAAAAGTTCTGCCAAGGGGCTGGAGTGATGGCTCAACTGGTTAAGTGCTTGACACTCAGCATGAGGACCTGAGTTCAGTCTGCAGCTCTATACCAACGCCCAGGCGTGGAACTGGAGCAATGACTGTGTGTCAGTGTTTGCTGCACAAGCAGGAAAACCTACCTTCAGATCCCTAGCATCTATGTAGTGAGCTAGGTATGGTGGTATGGATCTGGAACCCTGGGGCTTGAGGGAAGGGTTGAGACAGGACGATCCTGGAAGTCACTGGTCAACAAGACTGCCAATAGGTGAGTCAAGAGTCAGTGAGCAACCCTGTCTGAAAAGTTAGGTAGAGAGTAATAGAGGAAAATATATAATATCCACTTCTAGCTTTCATACACATGTATGTATGTACACAGGCAGGTGAGCCTGAACACTATTGTACACATACATAAGCATATGCTCTACATACACACACACACACACACACACACACACACACACACACACACAAATAAAAATAGAACTAAAATTTCAAGCATGGCAGTACATTATCCCAATAATGGGGAGTCAGAGGAAGGTGGGTCTCTAAGGCTCTCTGGTGAGCCATCCTAGGCTAATCTGTGAGCTCCAGGTCAATGAGACACAACTGTCTCAGAAAAATAGGGTGAATGACACCTGAGGAACAACAGCCAAGGTTGACTTCTGGCTTCTCCATGGACATGTGCACACATGTACCTTTACATGGGCATGAACTAACCTGCAAACACATCCACACCTACACCTCTCCCATACACACAAAGGAAACTCCACCAGTGATCTTTCATGGGCTTTGCCCTCAGCAAAGAACTTAGTAATTGTCTTCTTTCTTTTATTGTGTGTATGTGTTTATTTGTTATTGTGCTTTTGAGGTGCTGGGAGTGGACCTTGTGTTTCATACTTGCTGGGCAAACACTCTATCATTACACTGTATTCCCATCCTTTTTACCTTCCTCACTCCTTCCCTCCTCCCACTTCTGCTCCATCCCTTTCTCCTTCCTCCCTCTCTTTTCTAAACACAGAGCTTTGATGTTGTTTTTTTTCTTTTCCTCAGATAATTTTTTTTTTTTTTTTTGGTTTTTCGAGACAGGGTTTCTCTATGTATCTCTGGTTGTCCTGG
The DNA here is from genome assembly GCA_019843815.1 of Montemys delectorum. NCBI lineage: Eukaryota > Metazoa > Chordata > Mammalia > Rodentia > Muridae > Montemys > Montemys delectorum. The sequence continues at coordinate 48,010 of JADRCD010196978.1, read as the reverse complement.
AACTCACTCTGTAGATCAGGCTGGCTTCGAACTCAGAAATCTACCTGCCTCTGCCTCCCAAGTGCTGGGATTAAAGGCGTGTGCCACCACTGCCTGGCTGATGTTGGTTTTAAACTAAATTGGTTTTAAACTCACTCTGTAGTCCAAGTAATTCCTGAAATTGCAGTCCTCTGCTTAGCTTCCTGAGCAGTGAGCATTAGAGGCCTGAGCCAGTAGACCTGGCTCGAAGCAATCACAACTAGAGCCATGCACTTACCAGATAGCTTGCCCAAAGTCACATAGTTATAAGTGTTACAACTTGGATTTGAACCAGATAGTACAACTTCAGGGTTTAAAAGATAATTACTGAATAGGTGGGAAGTTGGATAAGTGTATACAGTATATGAATGTGTATGTGTATGAATGGATGCATGGATGGATATATAGATGGTTGGGTGGATGGACAGTTGAATGGGTGAGTGGAAAGATAGGTGGATGGATGGATGCACTGATAGATGGGTAGGAGGAGGGATGATGGATATATTGATTACAGATGAGTGGCTGCAGGTTTAAAACCTTAGACATTTGCTCTGAGGTTGATGGAGACTGAGGTTAATTGTCTTACAAGGATGGCATTTTCTCACCCCAATGCCTTCACTCTGCCTCCTCAGGTCTGCACCTCCATCACTTTCATGTTCTTGGCTTGGGAGCTCCTCCAAGCTGGAGTGGTATGAAAAGATGGCGACATGACATATTATAGGGACCTATTGCCATGCAGTAATGGTGGCCTGAGTTTTCTCCTTTCTGGCTTTGTTCTTTTTCCCATTCCCTAACTGTTACCTGTGCTGGACACTGGAGGCTCTTGGAAAATCACTCCTTACCCTACCCTCTTCCCATGTTGACTTTAAAGCTCAGGGTGCTCCCTTCCTGTTCAGAATAAGTGCAGAATCCAGGCCTGGCCCATCATGGTTTCGTCCTTGGTCTGCATTGTTTGATTCAGGAAAGGGCCGATGGCCCAAATATATGAATACAACTCATTCAGTAAGTCTGAGTTTTGAAATTGTTTAAGGAGAGAATCTGCTTTTCTTTGGGGGTGCTAAGAGGTGGCCACATGCTAGTACTATGATTTCATCTTGACACACTGTGTGGGAGAATATGCCTGAGCCAAGGTGAAGAAGGAAAGCACAGGCGAGAAGAGGGAAGTGGAAGTTCTGAGCTGGGGTCTGAGGCTCTGCATCTAGCTGTACCTGATGCGAGAGACTGTTGGACTTTTCAGTGATGAAAACCAAAAATTATAGCATTCACTCTTTTCTTAATTCAAACTAAATTAGGGTTTTGTCATTTTTTTCAGAACAGGTCTCTACTATAGTGTTTATTATTTTTGTGTAGATACAAGTAAAATATTGTTAATAATGTTGTTAAGAAGAACGAAAGGCACAGGGGCTCATAGAGACTGAATTGCCAACCAAAGAGCATAACTGGTACGGACCTAGGCCCCCTACACATATGTAATAGTTGTAAAGCTGGGTCTTTAAAGTGGGAACAGAGCTGTCTCTGACTACATTGCCTGCCTTTGCACCCCTTTCCCTTAACCGAACTGCCTGGTCTAGCCCGCATAGAAGAAGATACATCTAGTCTTACTGCAATTTGATACACCAAGCCTGGTTGATATCCATGGAAGGCCTATGAGATGTAAAGCAAATAAATAACTTAATTAATAATAATATTTTTAAAACTGGAAAAAAACACCCTGAAAAAAAGAACAAAAGACAACTGTCCATCCCTGAGTCCAGGCAGGTAGTTAATAAGCAGATCCGCAGGATAATAGTTTGCCAAACAAACACTTAGCAGGTTTGGCTGGAAAAATGAGGAGAGGAGGTTGGGAATATCCCCTGGGAATTTTCCAGAAGGAGGGAGAAGGAAAAGTAACAATCCGGTCCATTTCATCTGCTCTTCCTGCTCCTTGATTCCAGCTGGACACAATGAGGCTCCTTTAGCTGGTAGCCTGCAATTACAGCCCCTGTCTCAGGAATCCTGCCAGCCCAGGCTGCTCTCCACCCTGGGCTGGCTCTGCCTTGGGACAGAAGGGGCTGGAATAGTTTCTCAGTTTGCTGGGATATACAGTAGCCAGAGCTTGGGCAGACAGAAGATGCTCACAGAGCCCAGAGGATGGATATGCAGCTATTTCTCAGGACTGCTTCTCTGGAGGAGGAGGAGGAGGAGGAGGGGACAAAGCAGGTGTTGTTTGTCTTTAGGGCACTTCATTGACCGCCAGATGCTTAGGACCCACTTAATGCCTGCATTACCATCCACATAATTTTCTTTCTTTTCTGAGGTGAATACATGGTTTGCTCTCTCTCTCTCTCTCTCTCTCTCTCTCTCTCTCTCTCTCTCTCTCTCTGCCCAACTGCGTATTGGTATGCAAATGTGTACATGAACATCCGAGTCCAGAGGACCAACCTTGGGTGTCATTCTGTTAGAGCCGTCTACCTTGTTTTTTGAGACAGGGTACCTCACTAGCCTAGAGCTCTCCAAGTTACATTAGCCTAACCAGCCAGTGAGTTCGAGGGATCAGCCTGTCGTCTCTGCCTCCCCAGAGCTGGGGTTACAAGCATGTGCCACCATATTTGGCTTTTTTTTACCTGGGTGCTAGGAGTTAAACTCCAGTCCTCACTTCTGTAAGGCACATACTCTGCAGACTGAGCTATTATCTCCAGCCCCTGGGACCTTTGAAGTTGTGCAAATTCATGCTCTGTAGCAGAATGAATAGAAGATTTTTGTGGGATCTAACAGGAAAGCATACACTGGCATGCCATGCTGTTCAGGATGAGAAACAGCTGCTCACCCACTAGTATCCACATGCCTTCTGTGTCTTTGAACACTTCGGCACCCTTCAGCCATCCAGAGCTTCTGCTCTCTTGGCTTCTGTAAATAGGGCATATGGCTTCTGTTTGCACTCTCATTTGTAGTTTTTCTTTAAGCCAGCTCACTTTTTAAATATACACAGTTACATAGGTATATGCACACATACATACATACATACATACATACATACATACATACAAAGGCAGAGCTTTGCTATATAGCCCAGCGTTCTCTCCAGCTTCCTGCCCCTCCTGCCCCCCAAGAGCTAAGATTATAGATATGTCTTCATTCTCCTTCTTAAATTTCCTTTGAGTATTTTACTGGGGTAAAAGTCACATTCTATAAAGTCAACCCTTTGAAGTTCAGAGGCATCCCACACAGCCACAATGTTCTACAAACACTGCCTCTGTGTAGCTCCAAAATGTTTTTACATTCCCTAGTGGGAACCCCAAGTCCACTAAGCCATAAGCACCCATTTCCTCTGGGCAGCTGTCAGTCTGTTCTGACTCCCTTGAATTTGCCTTCGAGCCCTTGTTATAAGAGGGTACAAGCAGTTATGTCTTCGGGCCTTTTCAGTTGGGATGATAGTTTTGAGTTCATCCAGATGTTAGTACTTCCTTACAAATGGCATTTATGCGAGGAAGGGCAATCAGCTTGGGCATGTACGGAAGTCAGAGGACAACTTGCTGGAGATAGTTCCCTCCTTCCTGGTGTACTGGGGATTGAACATGGGTCTTTAGGCTTGTTGTCAAGCATCTTCATGTGCTAACCCAATTTGCTGGCCCCACTTCATTCCTTTTTAGTGACTGGATGATATTCTCTTATAAAAAGGAAGTAATTTTGCCAGTGCTGGTGTTTCTTTCTGTCTAGGACATTCTTCTCCAGGATAAATCTAACTGCACGAATGACTCCTTTGCTGCTCTCCTTTGAAGATAAAATGTCCTCCGTAGGCTCATGTGTTGAGTGAAAGCTTGGTATCCAGCCTGTGACAAGATGTGGGTAAAAAGTGAAAATTCTAGGAGGTGGGGCCTGATTGGCAAAAAGTAGGTCATGGGAGTAAGCTTTGAAAAGTTTCCTGTCCCAAGCCCCACCCCCTCTCCATTTGTCTGCCTTTCAGGCTTCTACGGTCTGCCTCACCTCAGGCCCAAAGCAACAGATACAGTGAACCTTGGAAGGAGCCCTCTGAAACTGTGAGTAAAAATGTCTTTCCTCCAATAAACTGTTTCTCTTAGACAATACCTTCTCCTGGTTGTGGCAGCACCCAGGCCTGTCCCTCTCCCCACATCACCCAGGGGTGATCTCTCTTCCCACAGCACTGGTGACTTGCTGCTCGGACACTGAGTGTCCCTTACCCTGATGGCTTCTCTTTGTTTCCTTTCTTTGAGGCAGAGGGTCTGGGTAGGCAGCCCTCAATCTCCAGCCCTGGGATTACAGGCATTCACCACCACTCCTTGATGGCACAGGTGCCCTAATCATGAACCAAAATGGGTCCTTGCTTCTGGGAGCTGCTTCTTCCATAATGACCTTGTGACGCCACAGGCTTCCGTGTGATCTCTCTGCCCTTTTCACCTCCGGTATCCCCTTTTTATTTTGTTGGTTTGTCTTCCCTGACTCCTCCTTTTTTTAGCTCCTTTCACTCCAGTCCCAAGGACCATTTGTCCACCTACCTGCCTGAAGGCGCCGATCTAACAGTGAGAGGTGAGATCCCCACATGAGATGAGCACACTGTGTTTGTCTTTCTAAGCCCAAATTACCACACTCAGTCTGATATTTTTCAGTTCCATCCATTTTCCTTATGGCTGAGTAAAATCCCATTGTATTTTACCACATTTCCATTATTCATTTATCCCTTTTGGGTCCTTTCTCAAGAATTTTGTGAAAAGCAAATTGAGGAACTCACTTGACCATCAAGCTCTAGGTCTCCTACACACACACACACACACACACACACACACACACACACACACATGCACAAAGTGATCAACAGCATTAAAGTACTAAAGACCACTTTCATAGAACAGGAATTTGTGTTTTGCACAGTTGCAAATGGAATGGTTTATTTTGCTAGTCAACACCATGTGAAAGTCTGGATTGCTAGGTCAAGGGTAGGTACACTGTACAAGCCTTGGCAGCATCTGTGCCTAGTCTGGATGGATGGATGATGGATGGATGGATGGATGGATGGATGGATGGGTGGATGATGGATGGATGAGTGGAGAACAGTACGTGGCAGGTGTGGTGGTGAAGCCCTCCTGCCACTTAACATCCTTGTCCTAGACGCAGTTCAGAAACCTGGCCAAGGTGTTGGGGAAATCTCTAAGTGGGAAGTACCATGCACCACGTTTCTCTCTTGGAGACACCCTCCTGAAATGTCCTGGAGTAGGAATGAAAAGGCAAGATTTGGTGGGAAGGGAGCCCTATGCTGCTTTGCACTGTTTGTTCTTGAAACTTCACAGACTGCAGCTGTTGCTTCTCTTCCTCTTCTGACTGAGGCAGTGACTATTTCCCTCTGTGGTGACCTCGTCCACACTTTTAACTCCCACATCAGTTTAGCCTTCCGTGTCCGACTCCGACCTCTCTTCTGAGTTTCTATTTCAGACAATCCTGGGTCTTAATTTTTATTTTTCTTTGAGACAAAGTCTCATATATCCCAGGCTGGCCTTGAATTTACTATATAGCTGTGTATGGCTGGGCCTATAACTATGTGCCTCTCTGCCTGGCTTAATTTGTGTTTGAACCCAGAGACTCCCATGTGCTAGGCAAGTGGTCTACCAACTGAGCTATATTTCCAGTCTGGAAAAACCTGTCTTTGTTTAATGTCATCCTGTGGGGTGCAGGTTCCCAGGGAGTCTCTGAATCACTAGGAGATGGTCTATGGATCCTCCCCACCCTCCAACCCCTACCCCTGACCTGGCAAAAGAAAGTCCCTGGACCTAAAGCCAGAGACCAGTGATGATTTCTTCAGTGGCAGCTTCTGAGTGAAATGCAGTTAGCAGAGTGGCTGGTGGCTAAGCCCCAGGCGCTACTGGGTGGGGCTCATGAATTACTAGCAGTGTGGTTAGAAGAGAAATCTCTGTGCATCAGTTTATTTGCAAGCATATCCATGGTGCCAGCGTTACAGAGGTTGATATGTGTGAGGCACTGTGCAGATTCTTTAGTAAATAAGAGCTGAAAAACCATGTTATTCTTATTGTTTTTCAAATTACACGTATTTGTTTATTTTATATGGGCACACAGGTGAATGTGTAGACGTCAAATGAAGCTTAGCGAGTCCTTTCTCTCCTTCCACGTGTGTATTCCGGAGATTAAGCTCAGGTCAGTTAGCTTGGCAGCAAGTTCCCTGACCAACACTGAGCCACCTTGCCAGCCCAATTATTATTTTTCTTATAAGCTTCATACAATTAAATGTCAACACTGTGTTCAGTCTTATCTCAATCTGAGTACGAAAAGGTAAAATGTTATTCCTGTCTCCGTAGAGTTCGTGATCTAATGACAGAATTGAGTGGACAAAAACTTATACCAGGGGTGAATGGCATGCAATGCTAAGAGCTCCCACTTCTCCAGACAAGGGAAAGCTTGGCAGAGGTGGTAACGTTTGCACTTGTCCTGGAAGGGTGAATGGCAAAGGAGAAAAGGCAACACTGTGGGAGTCAAGCAGGCGTGGAGATGGCTGGAGCCAAGAAGTGTGAGTGCCCATCTACTAGAGGACAATTAAGCCAGATGCTGTCGGCCTCACCTTTGACACACCCAGCAGCAACTCCAGCCTTGCTGGAAGTGTTCCTGCTGGTGACATCATGCCAGAGCTGGCCAGTTCCACGAATCTAAGGACACACTCCCCAGCTCTCCTATGAGCGGTGCCCAATCGAGCATCTGTTGCATGTTACCTGTCAGCACCAGTTGTAGCCACCAGGAGCCTAGCCAGGCTTATACCCTGGATGCTTGGCTACATCAGCCCACCTCCCCCGGGGAGTGCCATATCACCTAGACTCATCATGACCTCCTTCCTGTTAGCTGACCCCCTGAACTGTGTCTTGTAGGGTCATGACCCTGGAATCTACTGGTCTCTGTCCCTGTGTGCACTGAATGCCATGCAGGTCTTTCTGATCTGTGCATGAAGGACTTCCTTCGAGCCTAGACCCTGGGTGCTAAGCCTCCTCCTATTTCCACCCCAAGTGACATCAGCTTCATACTTAATGCATGCAGGGATTGCATTCAGGATAGGGGAATGAGGGTGCTCATGCCAGCAAGGCGGGCTTCTTGGGGTCAAATCCCATATCTGCAACTTCATGTCTAAGTCATCGTGAGCAAATTACTTGTCCTAGTTTCTATACCCCCTTATTGGACTAGCCTCGGAGCTGGCAAAGTATTTCTGGAAAAGGCCAATGTTTTAATTACTCAATTGTGTTAATTCAGCTTTCATAGCAGTCAAAAACAAAGTATAAATAAATTGGCATGATTGCTTACCAATAAAACTTTATTTATAAACACTAACATTTGAATCTCATGATTTTCACAAGTCACAAAATATTATATTTTTGATATATATGTATATATTAGCTATATAAAAATTATAAACACGTACATATATACACATTTATACACACACTCTCACACATATATGTACTCTCAGTTCAAAGACAAAATAAAGGATTGGGTCTGTAGGCTGGTGTTTGTTATGCCCTAGAGTAACTTATGTAAGTGCTTGGTACAGCTCGCAGCATACCACTCGAGCTGAGATTATGGGAGTACCATTTGGCAGGAGTGTCCCTTTAACTGGCCCTTCTCTACTGCCCCACCCTGCTTTCACAGTGGGGACATCTTACCACACCCCTTGGCCTCTCTTAACTGTGCCCTCTCCAAACATGATCCCCAGGCTCCGGGCCAACTGTCTGTCTGAGGGCACAGAGGACACCTTGTCCCAGTGTCAATCCCAGCCAACTGCTGGGATCCAAGGATGGTGCTAATTTCTTCTGTCACACTCATCAGGCAATAGCTGGCCAGCCTTGCTACCCAAGATCATGTGCTTGAGGTACAAACTAGGTCAGGGTTATTGTGAGTAAACTCCTGAGTTCGGGGCTCGGAAGCACGATTCTCTGTCAGGATCCTGTGAAGAGCTCACTGTTGGCCCAGGCCTTTGGCTCCTTAGCTTATAAGTGCCGAGTCTGGGTTGCATAATATAACTCATTCTGGAAGTTATGATTGTTGGGGTAGGTCCCATTAGGTCCTTCTGTGGATTTCCATGCCCTATCCTGTCTATAGCAGGCTGTTAGTCATGTATCAAAAGCCAGAGCAAGGATAGGAGGACCGTATGTGTCAGGGAGAGTCTCCTCAAACCATGATTGTTTTCCAGCCCTGTCTTAGAACTCATTGGTCACCTGAGTGTCTGTGAGCTGGGAGGAAAAGGCACTGTCCAAGCGCAAGGTATTGTATCTGGGTGGTGGTGTGCCAGGCACCGTGGCCTCCGGGGCTGGAGGCAGGCGCATAGCAGAGGTAAAAGTGGGCAGATCGTCATCCGTATCCAGAGCTGGATTATCCTGGCCCTGCTGGCTGGAAGGAGTCTCAGCGGAGGGCAGTGTCCGCCTACGGGCCCACCAATCCTTGGCTTTCTGCCACTGACGACGGGCAATAATTGAGAAGAAGTCGATGAAGAAGACCTCGATGATTTCGATGACGCAGACGACTGAACAGCTCATCCACAGGCCGAGCTGCCCACCAAAGTTAGACAGAAGCATCTCAATCTGCAAGGGAGACTGTGCTATAACTTCAAGATGGACTGTGCCAGGCTGAGTGCTGGCACATGCTGGCAATCCAGCACTCAGGGAGCAAGGTTGGAAGGATGATTGCTAGCGCAAGGCCAGTCTGGGCTACCTAGTGAGACTCTGTCTTGGAAAAAAAGGAGAGGGTTTTTTCAAATTGGTCTCAGCCACAGGCCTGTCACCTTTCACTCAGGGCATCCTCTCTGAGGCCTGGTTGGCCTCTGGCAGCAAAACTACATCAGGTCAGCTCCTTACATATTGCTGTTCCCTGAGACCAGGTAGACAGGCATGTTGGTGGACCTGGGACTTGCTGGATAGACAGACTACTCACACTGTTGGCTGGGCTCTCCATGATGGATCTTTGGTTCAGGTCTTTGTAGAATATCAAGAGCTTGGCCAGGTCAGTCCTGCAGAAATTCCAACAGGTGAGGCTCAGGTGAGTGGGAAGGCTTGGCTTCCTGCCAGGTGGCTAGCTCCTTAGCATGGCTGTCATTTCCCTCCTGCCCGAGCCTCTATCATGACCTGTGCTCTGAATGTCCTTAGAACCTAGTCCCCTGGTCTCCTTCTATGCCTTGGGGTGCATTTCCTACTTGAGCCCTGTACTGGCTGGTTTTGTGTGTCAACTTGACACACGCTGGAGTCATCAGAGAAGGAGGAGCCTCCACTGAGGAGATGTCTCCATGAGGTCCAACTGTAAGGTATCTTTTCAATTATTGATCAAGCAGGGAGGACCTAGCCTGTGGTGAGTGGTGCTATCCCGGGACTGGTAGTCCTGGATTGTATAAGAAAGCCAGCTGAGCAAGCTAACATGCAGCATCCTCCATGGCTTCTGCATAAGCTCCTGCCTCCAGGTCCCTGCCCTGTTGAAGTTCCTGTCCTGACTTCCTTTAGCAATAAACAGCAAAGTGGAAGTGAGAGCCAAATAAACTCTTTCCTCCTAGGCTTGCTTTTGGGTCATGGTGTTTGGTCACAGCAATAGAAACACTAAGACAGACCTGGATCTCAGGGCACCTATTCACTAAAATATAAAGCAAAACAAAAAACTGTTTCTCAACCCCTAGAGGAAGCCAGTTTACCCAGCCATCCTTGCATCAGATTTTGACATTGGTAATTGTTTGATTGCAGTCTCAGACTCATAGAGGAGACTAGTAGGTGGTGCAAGTGAGAGAAGTGCACTGACTAAAAAGTAATAGCGATCATAAGCGTAATAGCATCTAATGTCTATTAGGCATGTTCAGTGTCACCAAACACTTGAGTGGTAGAAGACTCTTGAGTGAATGAATGCAGTTCTCATAATGTCTCTCGGGTAGAGAGCTGTGTTTTAATCATCCCCCTACTATACCAATGTTGAAAATGAGACATGGGTTGGGTTTATTCACTACATAACTGTTGAATGAGGAGGTTCACAGCCAGACCCATTTGGCTTCAAGGCCACGCCCTAAACTACCATTATAAACTCTCTCCCGATAGGGCAGTGTTGAACTAGAAGGTTCATGCCCATTCACAGCCCTTACTCTTATGTTTTCATCTCTCAGGGGAAGCTGAAAATAAAGGGCTGCTTTTATGGAGCTAGATTTGGCTAGGGGGTTACTCATCTGCAACAATTGGTTGCAAATGCTCAGCCTCCTTTTATTTTGTTGTTGTTGTTTCATTAGTCATGCTTATTTGAGAGCTTCTCAAGGAGTGGCCTAAGCTTGCCCTGAACTCTCATCCCTCCTGCCTTGGCTCCAAAGTTTTGGGATTACTGATGGACTAATTCTATCTTTACCTTTACACTTCAAGCCCCATGGGGGGCAGAGAGCATGCTTGGTCACCTGGATGCCTGAGAGTTCCCCCAACAACTCACACACCACTTGGCCCTTAATGGGATCCTCTGGGTTGGAGATCAGATTGACTTCTACCGGGTAAGACCCTAAGCTGGGACCTGGTAATGGCCAGGAAGAGAATTTACGTGGGCTTGAGTTGTAGAGGTGAATCCAATCTCTCCTATCTGCTGAGATTCCTGATCTCTGGCCTAGATAACTTTTGCTAAAAGTATCTCAAAATGAATTTCTTTGTGAAAAAGATCCAAGTAGGATTAGAAGATAGAATGGTAAAGGGACTATTTATATAAGGTGGGATACACCAGCAAGTCACAAAGCAAGTTTTAATGGGCTACAGTAGTATCTGCTACATAACTGAATAGACTAGGCAAAGCTGGGCATGGTGGTTCATGCCTACAATCTCAGTACTTGTCAGGTAGAGACAGGAGGAGTAGGAGTTCAAGGTCTTTCACTGAAACCAACTTGGGCTACACAAGATCTTGTGGAAAAACAAAGCAAAACAAAAACAAAAAAAGGTAAAGAAAAAAGACAAAGAAATAGCAGATTATATTGAAAGGCATATCCAAAATATTTATTGAGATGTTATGGACACTAACTAATCAGATTGGTGTATGGTGATCAATTAGGATGGAAACCCACCCTCCCTCTGTGTCTTTTGGTTCTGCATCCATATGTTCAACCAATCATGGAGGAGGATTTTTGAGAAGAGAAATAATTACACCTCAATTGAACAGGCACAGACTTGCTTCTTGACAGGTTCCCTGAACAATCTAAAATGATTGCTATTTCCATAGTAACATCACACTGGGCATCACTGGTACTCTAGGGATGACTTAAAAGAATGAGAGGATGTGGTGGGTCATATGCAAACTTGTACCATTTCACATACAGGACTTGGGCACTCAGGGATTTTGGTATTCATGGGGACTTGTGGAACAGATCCCTGGAGGGTATGGAAAGACAACTATAAACAATAGGTTTGGCCAGAACATTGTGTGTCTTCTGAAAATCAGCCCAAGTGCTTTGTACATCACAAGGAAATACTGTTGCATGCTTTATTCCACTGATAGACTCAATGGGCCACAATGCAAAATGAATTTCATATGGTGGATCATGGTCAAACAAAAGTCAGAGCAGGGCCTGGTTCATGATAGGAGCTTAGTAAATATTTGTTGATTAAATGATTGAATGAACGAAAAGGGGAGGGCTCAGCAATGAGGAAGCTGCTTAGGGTCCAGAGCCTGTGGCAGACAGAGGCAGAGGGAACTGGGTGGAGGCAAACTTACTTGTTGAGCTTTTTGTTTATTTGCTGGCTTTGGTCCCAGGTGAGAACATTCAGCAACCATTTCTGCGATGGAGAAAGAAAGAGTGGGCTTAAGGGTACCCACTGCCCTCTTCTTCAGCCGCACACACACTCTGTCTCAGGCCTTGGCAGTGTAGGTGTATCTACCCAGGAACTATATGCCTCCCCCTTGGACACCTTGGACAGCTGAGAACACCAAGGGCTCCAGGGAGTGACATGGAGTGGAAACAGAGCTTACCTCAGAAGCCTCAGATGGCCACTGTGCCAGGCTGGTGGTCAGTGTCCATTCCTTAAAGCTGCAGGGAGAAAGGCACAGAGTGAACAAAAGCTGCTGGCCTAGCACAGTCCTACCTGCCCCAACCCTCAGGTCTACTCACCTGCACGATTGCTTGCACACTGATTGGCAGCCCAGTTCTTCCCGGACAAAGGCCTGGTACAGCTGATAGTAACAATACACTGGGGGACAGGAAAGTGGTATGAACTTTGGGGACACAGCACCCTTCCTAGAGTCACCTGTGGCGCCTCCACCATCTCTTGCTGGTTATTTATGTGTACACCTTTTACAAATGCTGAGGGAGTGGGGAGTAGGGTGGTCGGGGAGGGGGCAACCAGTGCTGGTTTGTGATGTCAGGAATGGTATCATTTCCTGGTTAAAAATATGAGTTGGGAGCTGGGTGTGGAGGTGCACGCCTTTAATCCCAGCACCCAGGAAGCAGAGGCAGTCTGATCTCTGAGTTTGAGGCCAGCTGGATCTACAGAGTGAGTTCCAGGATGGTGAGGGCTACACAGAGAAACCCTGCCTTGAAAAACCAAAACCAAAACCAAAACCAACCAACCAACCACACAAAGAAACACCATGAGGAGGTGGGGAGGTTAGGCAGCCCTTGGATTCAGTTCTGTGACTTCCTGCCTGTGTGTGTCCTCAGGTAAGTGACTTAATTTCTGAACCTTGGCTCTCTGTTCTGCGAAAGAATACTATCGACAGTGCCTTTTAGAGTCGACTATGTAGACAAGCTATTAGCACAGAATTGAAAAGTACAATCCAAGCTAGGCTTGGTGATAGAAGGGGCCTCTAACACCTTTTCAGGCAAAAGGCAATACAGACAGGCACTCAAGAGCATCAAAAGACAAGCCATTCATTGACAGGGCAAACCATTGCTGGGCCAAGCAGATTCCCATCCTGGGATGTGCAAGACTGGGGGTGAGACCACTCACTCCAGTTGGGGTGTTGCTGGTAGTTGCAGTAATTGGCTGCTGGAGGCAGAGGCTGGCTGTACTGGGCACAGCCACATTTTTCCACCATCTTCGTTTGGAAGCATGAATAAAGGCAGATCTGAAAGAGAATACCCAGGGACGTTTTTAACCTCCTTGCAGGGAGAGGTCAGGAACTCCCTGTCTACTTATCCCTCATTCCAAACCCCTTTCTGACCACAGTGTCCACAATACATACATATAAAAATAAAGAAAAGAAAAGGTTAAAAAAAAATTGATGCCCAGCATGGAACCTTCTAGCCTCCATCAGAATCGAGCCAAGATGTAATGCTCACAAGAGGGACTGCTAGTGTGAGAGGGTCTGCTGACAAGGATCCCTGCTGGAGTCAAATGGACTTTACCCTCCCCTCAAAGTGAGCTCGTAAGAAAGATGCCCTGGGTAAAGTTTAGTGATAAGGACACATATTTTAATAGGTTCATGTATTTCATGCAAAATCTCTTGGAGTAATATTGTACTTATCCAAAAGAGAGGAAAAGACACAGCAGAGATTTGAGTAATTTGCTTGAGGTTACACAGAATATAGATATAAACTGACATTTGGGCCAGGTGTTCCAGCACTCAGAAAACAGAGGCAGGAGCATAGCAACTTGGTGGGCCAGCCAGAGCTACTTAATACATTCAAAGATGTATTGAGTCACAAAATAAGACCCTGTCTCAGGGAAAAAACAAAACAAAACAAAAAAACCAAAACCAAAAACCAAACCCTGACACGCTGAGATTTAAACCGAATAGTTTGGCTTTGCATCCCCTACCCTGTACTGATATTGTGGTCCTAATCCTGAGAGATCCAGTGTGGGGGACTAGGAACTGAGTACTGGACCGTTAGGACTGTGTGGATTAGTAGTTGCTCCACTTTCCCCATTCACCTCAGTGTCAGCACTCACGTGATAAAAAGGGCCTGGACCTTCATTTGCTACATAGGCCAAGTGAGCTTCTAGGGACCCACTTGTCCATGTCCCATCTTGCCACTGGTAGGATTACAAGCATATTTCTGCCTTTTCCTAAGGGTTCTGAGAATCCGAACTCATGCTTTACTTCCTAAGCCATCTGTCTAGCCTCTCTCCCACCCCCACCCCCTGCTTTGGTCCTTTTATTCTGCCAAGATGATATCTGTGGGATTTCTGATATCCTAATGAGAGGCCGACTTCAGTGCTCCAGCCTGTGAGAGTTGCTGGAACAGTCCACCACTCATTGAACTTAAGGGTTGAAAACTGCAATGCCTATAGAGCCAGTGATGTCTTATGATATGGGGATCAGATCCGTGGATATCAGCTAACCTATAGCTTGCTCAATGCGATGGCTCCTCCCGTGGTCTGTCCTGCTGGGATGTGGACTCCCAGATCCCAGATCACTACTTCCTTCTCCTCCTTCTCCTTCTTTTTTGTTTAAGAGAAGCTAGAAATATAGATTTTTTTTATCTCCTAATTTTTTAATGTCATCCTGACTAGAGCAATCAGCATGCAAGCTGGAGGAGTCCAGGAGCTGCCAATCAGCTCACGCTGATCCCAGCGTGACTGTCAAGAGGGAACAACTTCCCCAAGTCATGGGGCACAAATGTACCTGGAAGCCAAACTTTTGACCTCCTCAGCCAGTGTCTCCAGCTGGAGGTTTCCCTTCCATCTATCCTCTGCCAAAGCCCATTTAGCATCAGACCTGTCTGCCTTGTACATTGTGTTCCACACAAACCTCAGTGAATCAATTAAGCTCTGGTTACAGAGGACCGAAGAAGACTGGAATCAGCTGGCGTCGTTTGTACCTGAGGTCTTTGGACCAACCCCAGATATCCTCACCCTAGTTCCTGGTCTCAGGCACACCTCAGCCTAGATATAACTTCATCTTTTGGATACAGGCTACAAGTCAGAGATGAGGGCCCCCATCATGCCATACCTGGAGGGAGTAGGCAGCATTGTAGATGTTTGTGACGGGCACATCGCTGCCGTCCTCTGTGCACTGGCTGTAAGGTTCACTCAGCTTGAAGGATTCTGTCTGCAATGGTAAGAGCATGTAATCATCTATGTCATCCTAGGGACCCAGATGGGAAGATTCCCCCTGAAGCTAAGGAATCATTTAGTTACTCACCTAAGTTTATCAATTACCTAGTATGTGTCTGGTGCAATTGTAGACACTGGGAAATCCAGGTTGACAAGTACCCTGCTCTCACTGAGCATAAATGCAGGAAGGGTAGACAGCCAGATGGCCAGTGAGACACTTTGTCTTACAAGCTTACTCATCAATGAAATGGGGCTGGAGAGATGAGGCTTAATGGACAAAGTGTTGGGCTCATATCTGTGAAGATGTGAGCTTAAATCCCTCAGTTTGGAACCCACAGAGAGCTGCACAGAGTAGATCCTGTTGTCTGTAATCCTAGCACCCTGACCAGAAAATGGGAAGCAGACAGAAGACTCCTTGGAAGTTTGTGGTCCATCAAGCCTGAAATATGACAGATTTCTGAAGTTGTCTTTGACCTCTGCATGTGTCCTGTGGCATGTACATCAGTATGTCACACACGCGCGCGCACACACACGCACACACACACACACACAAACACATGGATTTTTAAAATGAGATAATTTTGCATAATGCTCAAAGACACTGGGTAGAGAGACTTAGGAGGATGAGACATTCAACCCTTTATACTGATCAGTAAGGCCTCTAAGGAAGAGCCCTTTGGTAGAGATAAAGACCGAAACTAAGAGCAAAATTCATATACTTTAAATAGTAAACATGTAGAGCCTAACCTCTCCTATCCCACATACCTTATCTGTTACAGAAAAACTGTAAAATTTACTACTCAATAAGATAAGGGAAGGTCTGTTTGTCCCCTCAGATATGGGCCTGCATAACTTGACTGCTATAAAGGTACCGATCATTACTCCTTCTGAGTGGTGTGGACCCTCTCTGCGACCTTACTCGCTGTACTTGTGCAAAGTATTTCAGTATGTTCTCTCTCTCTGCTTTTATGTCCTGGTGAGTTCTTGTATAGCCTGTGATGATTAGTTTTAAATATCAACTTGCCACAACTTAACAGCACCAGGGAAGAGAATCTCAACTGAGTAATTGGCTTTCTCCAGTGGGTCTGTGGCTATGAGTGTGGCGGGGTGGAGTCTTGATCATTGCTTGAAGTAGGAAGGCTTATCCTTCGTGTTTGTGGTAGCATTCCCGATTGGGGCCCTGGGACAGTAGAAGAGTGGAGAAGGACAGCTGTGCAGAGAGCAGGCAGCTGGGTGCGTTTGATCTTCACTGCTCTTGACTGCATGTGATGTGACTCGTGCTCAGGTTCCTTCATTTCTTTGAAATAATAGATTATAGCTTGTAGTTAAGAGCCAAATAAGCCTCTCCTCCCGCTAACTGCTTCTGCCCAGGGTGGGTTTGTTCTGTTTTGTTTGTTTTTCAAGCAAAGGAATGAGACTGGAGCACAGACCATGTCACCAGCTTTCCCTACATTACTCCCCAAGGCACCTTCGTTATGTTAACTCAGTATAAAATGGTAGAAAGGAGCTGGCCTTGTGCAGAACCGAGGGCTGAGTGCCAGGCAGAGGGAGCAGTAAAGATTGAGGTAGAAAGGGCCATGGGGCCTGGAACACAGCAAAAGAGAGAAATCTCTGGGACTAGGAATGTAGCTCAGTGGTAGAGCCCTTATCTAGCCTGTGTGACCCCAGCACAGGGGTCAGGGATAGAGATCTCTGGCAATAAATCAGAGAAGGAGTTGAGGCAAACCCACTACCCTGCTAAGAAACCTGGATTCAGCTTTCTGAATGGTAATGTGCTATCTCTTTATCTGCTGGAAGGGGGACTGCAGAGTTAGGTGGAAGTGTTGGGGGTGTGAGATGCCCGAGGTTCCTGTCTCTGTGGCAAGGCCCATTTTCTTGCCTTCTGGTTCTGAATGCTGACTTTCTTAGAAGAATCCTAAACAGAAATTGTAGCCAGCCTAGAGCGAGGGTCTGCAGTCTGCTTGTATGTGAGAAAGCATGTGTACACCCATACACCTATGCATGTGGTTATTGTAGATCAGGGCTAAAGAGGCACAGGATGCTCCTAAAAGAAAGAATGATGACTGGGCAAAACAAAGAGAGGAGAGGCACCCACACAGACAGAAACAGACCAGAGGTGTGGCCTCAGGCTGCTCTTTCTCTGTTTTGTAATTCACCTGCTGACCCATTAGTCTCCCTCGATTGAGTTCCTGAAGGGCAATTGGCCAAGCTCACTTTGAAACTTTGGAACAACAGAAGCAAGCAAAGGTGAAAGTGACTGCTTTACCCTGATGGACAGACAGACAGACAGACAGACATAACTGTCTTGCAACCTGTTCTTTTCACTAATATACTAATAACAAATGAGCTTGTTTCCAGTCAGTGCAGAATCAATAGACTTAAAGCTGAATGGCAAATCCATTTGGAGATTCTAGTGTTTGCCAAGGCTGGGCTGGGAAATAAGATACAGAGAATCCAAACAGTAGCTCTGTCCAAGGACACCTTTATTCCTTGTCACCCTGCAGGGTGTTCCGAGTTGTAAGCTCCTTAGAATCTTGGTAGCCAAGATCTTGCTGAGCCAGCGTGCACAGAGCCAGTGTGCACAGAGCCAGTCTACCACAGGCTCTGCTTGCATGCTGCAGCAAGAACACCATCTGGCATCCAGGTAAGGGGGCCTGTGTGCTTAAGTGAGCCGAGTGAGGTCAGCAAAGGTGGCTGGGACTCAGGCAGCCCATGAGTTCTTAGAAAGCATAGAAGTCATAGAATCCAAATGATGTCTCAAGACCCAGTGGTCTTTATTTGCAATGCTGCCTATTCCTGTGGGAGCCTTGGGTGGTTCAGGGCTTTCTCCTCACTTGTTTCTAATAGGCAGAGGTCTTTCCTGCAGATTCAGCTGGAAGAACTTTGCCAGGTGTGCCCTGCCACGCCTCCAGACCTGATTCATACTGACTGCTCCTGAGATCCTACTCCATGTGGAAAGTCAAGCTCCTGGCTTCGCCCAAGTAAAGGTCTGTCAAAAGAATCCAGGCTGCACAAGGTGGAGCTGTGTCTCCTACTGCCTGCCTCAAAACTGTGCAACACCTACATCTGTCTCAGGGCCCTACAGAAGGTTGAGCAGTAAGCAAACTGGTCTCCCAGCCCACCTAGAGCAAGGCTGCAATCTGTTTCCACTGTGTACATTTTAGGGTGAGACTTCTTGGGGACAAAAGATTTTCTCTTTTACAGAAGGAATGCCCTCATTCCACCTAGTCCCAAGAGGCTATGTCTGAAATGGTGCCCTGGATTGTTCATAGAAGCAAGACCTAACCCTGCCTCTGACCATCTTATCTGACCATACACCAAGGTGGTAGGATTTCTGAGCCCTCTTAGGGGACCCCTTCTGCAGCAACCACATGGTGACCAATGGCCAGACATCCCTAAACAAGCTGTAGTGACAGGCTCACTAGCTATACAGTCAGAAATAGGGGGCCATGGGGTTGGAATAAATCTGACTTCAGATAGCAACCATGCTTCCTCAGACTCAATTATGTGGTTTCCCTAGGCTTCAGGGTTTTTTTTTTTTTTCTTTCTGAGAACAATTTACAATGTGCTTACAGTAATCTCTTACCTGTGTGACATAGTTAATTTTAATGGTCAGCCTGACAGTATTTAGAATCATCTAGAAAACACATCTCTGAGTACCTCTGTGAGAATATTTCCAGAAATGTCTAACTGAGGGGGAAAGAGCGTCTGAATATAGCCACGCCATTCACTACATTCATCTCGGTGTCTCCTGACAGAGAACAAAATGTGACCAGCCAGTCCTGGTGTCATTCTTGACGTGCCATAATGGGCTGTATCTTCAAACTGGGAGCCAAAATAAACCGTTTTATCCTTATGCTGCCTTCGTCGGTTGTGGGATGTAAAACCATGACAGGAAGCTTGGTAAGGTAGCGCGGGTTGAGACCCGGAGACTCGGTGAGCACACACCCGAGGCTTAGGCGACTCCCAGCTCGCTTCCAGACTCCTGACCTGGAACATGTGCCATGCTTCCTCACATAAAAGAAATGTGTCCTATGGTCACATAGGCCCAAAACAGAGTTCTTCATGATAATGAGCTACCTAGAGGCCCAAAGGGCTTAGCCAATAAGCTTCCCTTCCCAGACATTCCTCCCTGCAAAAGGTATTTAAACTCAGGGCTACACTGAGAAATGGGTATGGTATACTATGCATCCACTTTCCACCATGAACAACCAATAAACTGTTTAGAACTATGGCCTGTCACTTTCATCAAGTTCCGCTGTGGGGAGCCATGAAGAAGGCATTAGCCTACAGAGCGGCAGCTTAATTCTCCCATAGGAGGCCTCTCTGCGCTCCCAGCCACAACTGCCACCAAACCTGCCTCTGCCAAGCTGAGGACAATCACTGCTGGGATAAGCCAGAGCTCCCCACCCCCATAGCCCTGAGCTAGATGCTGTTCCTAGCCAGTGGGCCCCCGACTCCCGACTCCCCTTCTCAGTTCTTCCGTGACTCCCAGTGGTGCCTAGATGTCCAAGAGTCTGAGAACCCCACGGCTCTGGCCTTGTCACAGGCCTGGGGATCCCCAAACCAGCTCCAGCTTTCCCACATCTCAGACTGTGCTTCCCCATGCCCCAAGCAGTGTCTCTCATAGCTTCCCTACAGCCCAGCACCCACCCCTTCATGGGGTAGGCACAGTCAAAGTCACCGTGTCCTGCCTCTCCAAGAGGCCCAACAGTGGAGCAGACAGTCAGTATTTTGTCACCGCAAGGAGAAAAGTAAGAAAGATACCATCCCAACTCATTGAACATCTAATAAAATTGACTTTCTAATAAAACAAGGTACGGTAAGATCTCACTTAGTCCCCTCTTCTCTAAGGATGAAGACGGCATCTTTCTTATAGTGCACTGCACAGGCTGCTAGGGAGGGAGAACAGCCTGCCCTGTGTGGTAGCACATGACATCACTGTGGGTTCTGCATTCTTTTGTTTTTTGTTTTTTGTTTTTGTTTTTGTTTTTGTTTTTTCGAAATAGGGTTTCTCTGTGTAGTCCTGGCTGTCTTGGAATTCACTATGAAACCAGGCTGGCCTGAGAACTCAGAAATCCGCCTGCCTCTGTCTCCCAAGTGCTGGGATTAAAGGCGTGCGCCACCACTGTCCAGTTTCAGAACTTTTTGTAAGCCAAATTGTTTATTCACTTAATTTTACTCTGAGGGAGGGTTTTGGTACCGGTGCTAAGCCCAGCCCTGTTCTGTGATGGGAAATGCATTTGATCTGAGATTTTTTCCCCCCCTTAGAAACTGAACACTTGAGTTTTTGCCAGGTAAAAACCTCAATATTGCTGTCACAGAGAGCTTCACATATGACTGCTAAGAGAGGGCCGTGGGTCCAGCCCAGAGTCCCTTCTCTTCGTTCTCTCCTTCTGCTTACTGGTGTGAGTACTTGCTAAACCTAGTGCTACGAAAATGTTTAGCACTGAGCTTCGCCACAAAGGTCAATTTTAATTATTAGAGTATGTGTGTGGTCCACTCATGACCCATCCTCTCTCAGCACAGCAGCACAAGTGACTGGGTGTCCCCAAAACTCACCTCCAGCCACAAATGCCTTCTTATCCCCAACGAGCAAGCTGCAACAACTTTAGGTTTTCTCTCACAGCTTATATATTCTAACAAAATGTCTTTTTTTTTAATAGATTTCCCTCTTATTTTATTTATTTTATTTATTTATGTATTTATTTATTCACTTTATAACTCAATCACAGCCCACCCTACAATACCTTAAACATACCACGTCTGTGGCAGTTTGCAAAAAAAAAATTAGCAAAGTCTCACCATCTCATAAAGAGTTAGAGTTTGCTTTCCACTGGTTTCAACCAATCTGGGTAGGTCACATGACTCACACTTTGGCCGATGGTTACAAACAAGCCTGATACAAGCAGATACTTGAAAAGTGCATGCACATCAGAATTAGCCTTCTCTTGCTGACCTTGGAAACTGTGCCACCTATGTGAACATGTCCAAGCCAGCCATCTGGTAAGGAAAAGCCACAGGGAGGGGACACGAGGTGGCCCGGCAGACCTAGCATTTGACCTTACATGCTATGAACAGCATTGGTTGTGGTCAACATAGTCTGGTCTGCATCAGAGAATATTCCCAGATGAGCCCAGTGCACTGTCTACCCCACAGACTGACCTAATCCTTGGTGGTACTTTGAAGCCGCTGGTTTTGAAGATGGTCCATAAGGAGCAAAAGTTAAGTGACACTGTCTAAACCCGAGCTCAGAATCTCCCCACCCCCTAAAAACCTCCTCATCTTAGCTAATGGCATTCTAGTCTATCCAGCTGTTCAAGCTAGAAACCTAAGTTTCATTCTAGAAACTTCTCCTGCATTGCTTTCTGTCGTCAGGAGATACAGAGAGGAGTCTTCAAATTAGCTGACTCCTCATCATTTGTATTCCCAGTCCTAGCACTGATGTCGTCCCTCATTGGGAGTATTGAGAGTCACCCATTTGTTCTCCTGGCCCCACTTTCTCTTCCTCCGTACCTCCTCCGCTGCCGCCCTGTATTCACCTGTCTAAATTACAGATCTCGTCCCATCAGTGTCCTCACTGCCTGGTGACTCAAGCATTCCTTCACTGGCCTCAGCTCACCTTTCAAATTCTACCTCCCTCTTGATTCACTTCAGTCTGACAGGCAGGCCTTACTGAAACAGCAGGGGACCTTCTGTTACAGAGAATACAGGCATTGAACTTGTAACCTTAGAGTACACAGCAGGCCTGGGTACGGGACTGCCTGTATCCCAAGTAGTTAGTAGGCTGAGGCAGGGATTGGTGGGTTCAAGGCTGAACTGGGCTACATAGTGAGACCTTGTCTCAAAATAAATATAATGATGACGATAGTAATATAGACACAGGGATGTAGCTCACTGGTAGAGAACTTGCCTAGAACACCAATACAGTAGATAGATAGATAGATAGATAGATAGATAGATAGATAGATAGATAGATAGAACAAAACAGGAACATATATAGTCGGGTTGAAAATGTGTTTTAAAACTTTATCTTGGGGCTAGAGAGATGGCTCAGTTATTAAGAGCGCATACTGTTTTAACAGCTTAGTTCACAACCGAGCACTTACACTGGACAGTTCACAAATGACTGTAATGCCAGCTCAAAGGGATCTGACACCTCTGGCCTTCATGAACACCTGTACATGTACACAAACACACACACACACACACACACACACACACACACACGTGCACAACACCTATACACATGTAAACAAATCTTTATAAAGAAATACAACTGTATCTCTATTGCATGTGCTGATTCTTTCTTTGTCATTATTCTTTAAATAATACAGCATAACTATGTAATATTTACATAGTATTCATATTTAGAGGGTGTGTAGGCTCTATGCAAATGTGACCTCATTCTATACAGGGACCAGATTGATCATCAAAGGACTGAGCCAATTATGAATAGGAAATGCTGGGAGAAGTACATTGCTGGCTGATTTTGTATTAACTGACACAGCTAGAGACATATCTGAGAAGAGGGAATTTTAATTGAGAATGTTCCCCATAAGATTGGCCTAAAGGCATGTCTGTGGTGCATTTTATTGATTGGTGATTGATGTAGGAGGGCCTAGCCCTTTGTGTGTATTGCCCCCACAGGCTGGTGATTCCGGATGCTTAAGAAAGCAGGCTGAATAAGCCATGAGAAAAAACAACAGGAAGTAGTACTCCTCCATGACCTCTGCATTAGCTCTTACCTCCCACTTCCTGACCTGACTTCCCTGGGTGATGGAGTACAAGCTAAAAGATGCAATAAAGCCTTTCTGCCAAAATTACCTTTGGTCATGTTTTTTATCACAGCAGTAGAAACCCTAACTAAGACTATACATTTATAATGAACATCTATAGATTTTTTCAATGATTTACATAGCATTCATATGATATTGAATATTATAAGTAATCTAAACATGACTTAAAACATACAGGGAAATGTACACAAATACTGTGTCATGGATGTCAGTATCAGTGAAGAGTCTTAAAAAGCAGTTTCCTTCCAATGCCAACTATATACCATAGAAACTTAGAATACCATGATGCCAACATTTATACAACAAAATTCAATGTCATTGAAACTTGAGGACTATCTAGGGCCATGGAAGATGCTGGTGATATATCTTGAATTAGAGAAACTCAGAAAAAGTTTCATTTTAATAATAAAAATCAGCACATTTAAAAATTAGAAAAGACAGTTGCGCGGCTTTTCCCTACTTGCAACTATGGGTGGCAAGGTGGTTAAATCTGACTGTCAACTTGAGTGCATTTGGAATCACCTAGAAGACACCACACCTCTTGTGGGTATCTATGAAAATGTTTCTGAAGAGGTTTAGCTCAAGTGGGAAAACCCACCTTGAATATGGGCAGCACCATCTGAGGTCCCAGACTGAATAAAGGAGACAGATAAAAAACGAGCTGAGCACCCACATTCATCCTCTGCTTCCTGGCACTGACCAGCTGCCTCTTGGTCCTACTGATGTCTCTTTCTTTGCATCATGAACTGTATCCTCAAACTGTTCTGCCCAATTAAATTCTTCCTTCTTTATATTGCTTTTTTGTTGTGGTTTTTTTTTTTTTTGTCACAATGAGAAAAGCAACTGAAACAGGTTAAATAAAAGAAACTCTTTGTATTTTGTGATACATTATAAATGTTTCTTTGTGTTGCAAAACAATTTGTTCTCCCAATTAATGGTAGAAACAATTGCTTAAAATATGAAGTTAAACTGGGCGGTGGTGGCACACTCCTTTAATCCCAGCGCTTGGGAGGCAGAGGCAGGCGGATTTCTGAGTTCGAGGCCAGCCTGGTCTACAGAATGAGTTCCAGGACAGCCAGGACTACATAGAGAAACCCTGTCTCGAAAAAGCAAAAAGAAAAAAAAAAAAAAAGAAGTTAAGACATTAAAAAATTTAGAGAAAGAAATATACTTAGTTTCTATTTTATGTCTTGTGAAAAGAAACCAAACTGGGTAAAGTATTAAGTGAAGTGGTAAAGTAGCCGGAAGAAAATTCACTGCAGTATCTGATCTCAAAGAAGGGAAATCCTCAATAAACATACTGACAAAGGAGAGGAAACAGAGGCCGTGCCTGTGCAACACTCAGTGGATTTCACTGAAAAATACTGGAAGAAACTAGAAGAAAAGATGTTTTTCAACACATACAACTAAGTTCGTGTGTTTTGTATATGTAAAATTAGTATTCTTCATATATGATACAATGGTATACTGTTATATAGTAATATAGACATAGATCACGTGTGTATTTATCTCATAAAAGAAGGGGTTATTAAAGAGAAAAGATAAGCCTTCCCTAACATCTCTGCCACCCCTCAAACAAGTGTCCATATGTATCCCGGGCTGGCACCAAATCTGTTACTGCTTCCACCTCCTGAGTGCTGGGATTGCAAGCATCCGT
Source organism: Montemys delectorum (assembly GCA_019843815.1). Classification (NCBI taxonomy): domain Eukaryota; kingdom Metazoa; phylum Chordata; class Mammalia; order Rodentia; family Muridae; genus Montemys; species Montemys delectorum. The sequence continues at coordinate 23,564 of JADRCD010196978.1, read as the reverse complement.
TACCATGCCAGGCCACATCTTTTTTTATTAAAACATGCTCAGTAATGCTAAAGTGCTTTTCTGAGCATTTGTTATATGTCAAGCATGTAGTATGTGGAACTCAAGTGCCTAGCAGACATTAACTCCCTAAACTCTCACCAGCCCCAAAGCAGCAGTTTTCTCACCGCCTCATTATATAGGTGAGGTCACTGAGGTGTAGAGATTAGATAACTAAAGTGTAAAGCCAGACCCCGTGATTCCTAAATCCCTGAGATGCATAGCCTTATGAAAAGAATTTGTGGGCAACTTGAAAATAAAGTTGAATATATTATTGGGTTTGCATACAGTGACATTACCTCTCTACTCCATGATTCAGCCTTACACCTTCATGGTGTGAATAATCCACCCTTGCTCACTTCCTCAACCCCCATTCACCGGCTAACCTATTGTACTCCAGTTTCTGTTCCGCTTCTTTCACTGAAGGCTGTCCTGGCAAAGAGCGCCAGTGCCCTCTTGGTCTCCAAACTCAGAGAACACCTTTCATCTTGCTTGACCTCTCAGGTGCACTTGGCCAATCTTCCTGATGCTCCCTCCCATTTACCTGACAGATTCTTCCTGGCTTCTTCTTCTCTGTCTCTCTATTCCTCTGGTTTTTTTTCCCCCTGTTCATCTCTTAATCAGTTCATGTACAGGGTTCTGTTTCAGGTCTTAGATATAGGCATTTATTTCCAAGTCTAGAATTATCTCCCAAATTTTCTTCTGAGCTGCAGGTTCAAAGCATCCACTTACTGGATATTTTTAAATAATTTATTTTTATCTTATGTACATTGGTGTTTTGCCTGCATGTATGCGGGCCGGAGGGTGCTGGATGCCTTGGAACTGTTACAGACAGTTGTGAACTGCCATGTGGGTTGCTGGGAATTAAATCTGAGTCCTCTGGAAGAGCAGTTGGTACTCTTAACCACTAAACCATCTCTCCAGCCTCCTTACTGGGCATTTAAATTTTATCTGGTTTTTCCCTTGAGACACAGCAAGGTGGGCAAGTCTTGAATCTTCTCTACACTTCCTGTTTTATTCCTTAATTCTGAGTCTGACACTGACCCACTCCACAGCCCATCCAGGACCCAAATATCCACGTAGTCTTCCCCAGCTTTTCTTGCACACATCAGCTGTCAAACACTGCTGCTTTAACAGTGTCTCTACACCTCACTCTGGCTCACCTTCCCAGTGATGGTCCTATTGAATGAAGGCCCTTAGAGTTTCCTTTCTGGGATTGCTGTGAATGTGCTGCCTCCAGTATATTGATTGGACTTTAACCAAAGTGATCTTTCTAAAAACAAATCTCATTATGTAGTCTAGGCTGGCCTCGATCTCTTGTTCTTTCTGTTACAGCCTCCTGAAGGCTAGAATTACAGGTATGTGCCACCATGTCCAGCTTTCAAGGTTAAAAATGCTTCACTGTGTGGCTTAACATCTTACCCACGACACTGTTGTAATTACTCCGCTTTTTATTTGGACTAGCCCTTTCTGACATCACTTGTCAGGAACTGACTCTTCAAAAATTTATTGTTTAGGAAGCTTTGTCAATAGCCTTTGTCTGGCCAACCACTCATCCTGTTGCCCACCCGTCCATCCATCCATCCATCCATCCATCCATCCATCCATCCATCCATCCATCCATCTATCCATCTCTCCCTTCCTCCTTCCATCCATTCATCTACCCAGAAATTACTGTGGATATGTTATGTTCTAAGATCTAAGACTGGATATGAGACAGACAGGGTCCAGGTTTCCCCAGACATAAGCACTATGTTGCAGATGTATGTTGATTGATCAATCATCCGTCTGTGTGTGTGTGTGTGTGTGTGTGTGTGTGCGCGCGCGCGCGCGCGCGCGCGCGCGCACGTGTGTACTAGAATATCATGCACACTAGGCAAATGCTCTACCAGAAAGCTGCCTCCAAGCCCAGGTGTGCTGATTTTTGTCTTCCTGTCTTAAAGGTTGGGTTCATATTTTGATATTCAGAGTCTTGGACATGTTAAATCCTATAGGCCTTTAAACTAGAAAAAGTTTGTTGACCAATTCCCTAAGCCTATCAGCTTAACACACCTAGCAATAATAAATAATAAGTAAACAAACAAATAAATGTGAAAAATGTGAAAAGGAAGTCTAGTTTGTTTGAATTTATTCTTAGTGACTCCCTGCTGACCTCTCAGTAATCCTTGTCTTTTTGTTGTTGTTGTTGTTCCACACGGTCATCAATCATACCTCCAACTGACTGACCCTGCTGTATGGCTTTGATTTTCTACAGGTGTGGCTGAAAACTCAACCAGATCCTTGTTTACCCACCATCAGTATAGAGAACGTTTGCTTAACAATATGGCGGATGTTTCCAAGCTTAGAACAGAGACCCAGAGGGCGGGTGGAATACATATGCTTTTGAACTTCTGCAAGTTCGCTTAACTCAACCATTTGTAGACACTAAGAGAGAGAGGCAGGAGGCAGAGAGCTGATGAAAGAACAAAGGAAGAAGGAGTCGAAAAGTCCATGTCCATTTTCAGGGTGTACAGGAAAACAGCATGGGGGAAGGCTGGGTGGAAATGGTCACTGTTGTCTTCTGGGTGCTTTTGGCTTGTCAGTGAACAAATTAGTGGTACACCAGGTTTTCCAATTCCTCACTTGAGCATGCTGAAGTCTCAAGACATTTATGTCTCCTTGGGAAATCAGCATGCATGTAGCCCAAGCTGTACATACTATGTGTCTCTTACGTTGGAATGAAGGTCTTAAGCGATAAGCATCTGAGAGCATCTTTGTCACCAGAGGGCTCTCAGAATGGTTTCCTTATCATCACATTGAAGCTATAGATGTCCTGTGTACCACCACCATCCTACTTCCTTATCTCTACTGGTGAATCTTAAATCACATTTCCTCAGAGAAGCATACCCTGAACCTCACCTTCCCTGAATCGGTATCCCAATCCTACGGTTCCAATTTACGTCTTCAAAATCCATGTGTGAGAAATATAATTCCCAAACCCACATGCTATTATTTGGGGCTGGGATCTTTGGAGATCATTGGCATACAAGGGCATGAAGGCAGGTCCTGATGGCGACATTAGTAGCTTAATAAGAAAAGGGAGAACAACCTGAGCTAGAGCGCTCACCGTGTGAGCTCCTGTCCTATTACAGTGTAGCATGAAGACTCTTCACCAGTGGTCACAGACTTCCCAGCTCCAAATTACAAGCAAGACAAAACCTCTAATTAGAAACAATCCAGTTTTAGGCATTTGAACAGAAAACTGACCAAGACACCCAGGATATGGTCTTCTAAAGCCCTCCTACTGCCTGCCTCTTGTTTTGTTTTCTGAGGCATTGCCTTTCCATGTGGCCTGGAACTCCTCAGCCTTGGCTTCCAAAGAACTAGGGTTATAGACACAGAGCACTATGCCCATCCTCCTTCCTCCTTCATAGCACATGGTGATTATAATTTGCATTTGCATCAATTCTCACTGCTGATTCTCTCCTCTGGACTCCCCTGTGTGTAGCACTTGTGAGATACTCAGAAAATAACTGTTGGATGAATCAATGATTAGCATCAATCAAACCTTGAATGGTTACCACATCACCTCCTAACTCCTGGCTGAGAAGCACATACATTTCTAAGTCATATTTCCTGATAGCACCGGCTCGTGATCATCACAAGACTTTGATCCTTGGTACATCTTTCAGATTCTAGTTTAGAAAATATGGCCCTGGTGGCCAACTGGATTTGGAAACCACTGCTCTGGAGACTAAATTTATGAGGCACAAGGGCTGGGAGTTTACAGTGAGCCATTAAGCATAGATACAAATAAGAACTTAAATATGACTCCTGGAATGACCAGTGGGGTAGTTATTGGAAAGCACAGATTCCTGCTCTTCGGGGAGACAGTGTCCTTTTCTATCAGCTGCATCTCCTTAGCCATCATTCAAAACAAGAAGTGGTCCTCCTCTCTAAACACAAGCCAGTGAATATCCTCTTACCAGGTGCATTCCTATGGAAGTGGACATTGCTGTCTCAATCTCAGTCCCCACGTCTTCGATGAAGGGGTATTCATTCTGCTGATGGATAAGCACCTTGGCTCCAGTGGAGGACACTAGGAAGGGGTTGTATTCATCTTCATTTATGTATAAGATGACTTGCAGTCCTGGGAGACAGAGCAGCTTGTTGTAGTCAAAGGCTAGAAAAAACAGTCCTCAGAGGTCTGGGGGATCTCCAATCCCAGACCCAGGGACTTCCAGAACATACTACATAGGTGAGTTTAATCTGCTTATTGCAAGTTCAAAGTAGTGATTCAAACACATACCACAGTCACAGTGCTGGCTAAGGGTAAGTTCCTGTTCAATGTAATGGAACTCACTGAGATATATAAATATGTTGACAAAGGAAGTTCTGCTGGGCATCCAAAGGCACCTGCAGTGCTGTGGCTGCTTACAGAGTGAAGCTAGGGAAGAGCTAAGATTTGATAAGTGTATCTAGTTGCTGGTTTAACCTCTCTCCTTCTCCTACTCTCGTTCTCTATGTAAGACATATTCTGTACCCAGCTGCCAGATGGAACTTTAGAAATTGGAAATCAGGTTAGACAGATCACTGCTTGAAGCCCTTCGGCTGCATCTCTCTGGATATAGGGGAATGCCATTGACTGCCCTGTTTGTCACCCACAAGGCTATGAAGATGTAGCCCAATCCAAGTCTCTACCCTCAACTTATCCAACCTCCTCCCTTTCTGGATCAGCTCCAAGCACACTGATCTTATGTGGTAGTTTGCATAAGAATGTTCCTCATAGGCTCATGTGTTTGAATTCATTGCCTCAGCTGGTGGAACTGTTTGGGAATGATTAGGATTTATGGTGTTATCGGAGGAGGTGTCATGTGGGTAAGCTTTCAAACACCTCTTGCCATCCCATCAAGCTCTCTGCCTCCTGCTTATAGTTCAAGATAGGAGCTCTCAGCTGTTGTCTTCACCATGCCTTTGCTCCACTCCCATGGATTCCAACCTACTGGAACTGTAAGCCCAATTAAATGCTTTCTTTCATAAGCTGTCTTGGTCATGTTGTTTTATCACAGCAACAGAAAAGTACAAAATACACCTTATTTATCTTTCTAGAACATCTTGGATTCATTTTCTTCTCTAGGTCCCAGACTGCTCCTGTGAGTATTTCTGAGCCTCCCCTCAGTATTTCTGAGGCCAAAAAGCAGAGCCAAGACTCTGCTCCTCTTTCCTCACTCCCCAGGCAGCCTCTTGCCACTACCATGTGCTCTTTGGGTCACAGCTTCTTATGGTCTTGGAAAGGGGCCAGGCTTCACAGTTATGATAGCCAGGATTCTGAGCACAGATTTCCCCTATAACAGAGCCTGGCTATTCCTAACGAAAGCGTATCTGTGTAACAAATTGAGTTCTATTTGCATTGAACTTTTCAAGAATTCCCATTGGCTTGGCATGGTGCTGCATACATACCTGAACCGTCAGTACTCAAGAGGCCAAGGTAGGAAGCTCACAAGTTTAAGGCCATCCTGACCTATTTAGCGAGACTCTATCTCAAAATAAACAGGGGCTGGGAGCATAGCTTGGCAGCAGAGCGCTTTGCCCACCATGTGCAAGGCCCTGGGCTGTATCCTCAGCAGCACAGAAGAGATGTGGAGGATATCTTTTTATAAGGATAACCAAGCCAATCTGCCATGTTCTTACCTTCCTTACCAAGAAGTTAGCAGAAAGAGAAGTGTCAAAAAAGATTGTGATTGTTGTAAACTCAGTGTGTGTGGCTGGCGTGTGTACCCTCCCTAGACCAGATTCATGGGGTGAAGTGCCAGCCTCCCATGTAAAGGCATTTGGAGATAGGGCACTAATTACAGATCAATGAGGTCTCAAGGTCCTGGCTCTAATCTGGTAGGATTGGTGTCCTTATAAAAAGGAGAGACATCACATCACCCTCTTGAGGCAAAAGAAGGGCCATGTGAGGATACGAGCAGAAGATGGCCATCTGCGACCAAGAAGAGAAAAAAGTCTTATCTGAATCCACAAGTGCCAGGACCCTGACCTTGAATGCCCAACCTTTAGCATGATGAGAAAATAATATCTACTGATGATGCAGCCCAAACTATAGCATTTTGTTAGGGTAGCTTGAGTGTATCCCAGATCTTATTCTAGAGCACTGAAAAACGTGTATGGGAGCTACTGTTATTGTTCTCAGTTTATAGTCAAAGGACAATAACCAAGGTCACACTGAGAGGCAGAGCTGGAGTTTGGCTCCAGAATCTGTCATCTTAACTAAGCTAAAGGTGTGTCTGCCTGCCTAATCTCCTCCTCAGCCCATCTGGGTTTAGCCCTGTTTAGACGCCACCTGCCCAGGATTAGTCACCCCAGCAAGAGTGATTTGTCAGCCGAGTGTCCCTGTAGCTCTCCCAAAGATAAAGAAGTCAGAAAAGAAAACGCCCATTGCGGAGAAAAGAACGAGCAAGGATGCTCGTGTATGCACTGGGATAGGGAAAGAACGCCTTTGCTTTAGGGCTAGGTGGAGAGGGTGGGAGGCCCAAGTGTCCCCATGTGTGCTGCTGCCGTTAAGATAGCTACTTGTGTCTCATGGTGCCCTCCTTGTGGGGACTCCTTACCATACTCACTGCCTCCCATGGAGGTGCTGAGGATGGTGGCATTTTCTTTATTGTTGAACGTGTAGCAGTTCCCATACATTGGATGGTGGAAAAGCGTGAAGTTCCTATGGAGGAAGGGAAAGGTTCAGAAAGAGCTGAGCTGGAGCTTGCCCTTGTGTATCTCAGTTGAAGTCAGGAAGCTCTCCTTTGGGACAATGGATGAGCATGTGACTCACTGGTCCCATTTTCCCTAGGATGAAATGAACAGCTCCTCATCTGCTAGGGTTGGCAAGCCTTGGTGTAGAATTAAACCATGCTTTTGTTCTCTCTCTTAATCCTCTTCCCAATGTCTCTATTTTGATTTGATATTATTTTGTCTTTCAAATAGGGTCTCATGTGTCTCAGGCTCACTTCAAATTCCTCAAGTAGCCAAGAATAACACTGAACATCCGGTACTCCTGCTTCCATCTCCTGAGTGCTGGGAGAAGAAGTGTGTATCACCATACCTAGGGGTGGAACCTGGGCTTTGTGCATGAGAGGCAAACTCTCAATCAACTGAACTGTATCCTCAGCCCTGATACGATAGTCTTCGTGTTACATGCCGGTACTCAGAACCCTCTACCCTTGAATTTCTCAGTCAACACTTGGAGCTTTTCAAACTCTCAGCCCTATGAAAACGATCTTCAGAGAAGGAGTCTCATCCTGTGGCCATCATGTAATTTCAGGACCTTTACTCCCAGGGTGACAATAACCTAATTACTCACTATTTGCACAGAAAATATGCATATTAACATATAGACGGGCCAAAAACGGTTTAGAGTACAAAAAAGAAGATAGTTAAATCCTTCAGGCTGGAGGGATCACCTTGTAATGTCCCATCAACTTCATAGTTTCCACTAGGGATCTGATTATTGTCTTCAAAGCAGAATCATCAAAATATGAACACTTTGCTATCTGCCTGCCTGCTTCCCTCCCTTCCTTCATCTCTCCATCCCTTCCCCCTTTCTTTCCTTCCTTCTTCTGTATTAGTGTCTCTCAGACATAGGCATACATCACAGTAATATACAACGCTACAGGCATGCCATTGACTACCCTGTGTTGTGACAGGTGATTTAATGGGTTTAAAGATATTGTGCTTCTATGCCAGATACAGTTTCCAAGTGATCCTAAAACCTAGCTTCCTTGTAAGTGATTTTCCAAAGGGCAGAGTCAGTATTCTCAAAGCCTACAGGTGAGCTCTAGATGCATAGAAAGGGCCTGAGCTTAGAGCCTCTGGTCCTCAGAGAGTGTCCCCTCCTGACCTGGCATCACAGGACATCCCATCGAAGAAGCAGGTCACCAGCAGTTCTTCTGCAGAATAGCTCATGTTGATTTTCTTCTCTGGAGGCACCTGTGCCATGATATTCATGTAGTGAAGCTTGTACCACTCCTGGATGGCATTGATTCCTGAGCTGAAGGTGTAGGTGGCGCAGTCAGAGGTATCATTTGAGCACTGTGAAGAAGATGGAACACCAGCCCGTCAGTCCTAGCGCAATCGCAATCAGAAGGGCTGACGTGAGTAACTGATGCCAGCGTAGGTCCCAGGAACAAGATTGGTTTCCTCTCACTTCTGGGAGCTTGAAGAAGTCAACTTCAAGCCTCAAGGATAAAAGAGAGAGCAAAGCAGGACATTGAGGTCAGTTTCTATGACTTCCTACTACTGACTGCATTGGACAAGAAGCAAAATCAGTTTTTAGGGTCCCCATATATTTAGGGTTTGACTGACTAATGTCACTGCCTTCCTACTGAATGCTGCCATTTCTTATCATAGACACAGTCTAGAAATCTGGGTTCTAGCCCAGACTCTGATGTTACTTCTTTGCAGGATCTCAGACAAGTCACTAATGTATGGAGTGTGTCACTGACAGAATGTTAGCTGGAATACCAACCTACCCAGACACACATAGCAAGCCGTTGGAAGGGCTCATGCTTGAAATACTTAATTATGAGGGCTCTAGAGAGAAGCCATGGAACATTCCAGGCATTTCCATCACCCTGGGCTTGGAAAGTCTCCTGAAAGGACAAATGTCCAAAGAATTTGGCATCTTGAGAATCATGTAAATATCCCTTGAATGGAACCAGGAGGCTGTTGAGGTCCCAGTAATTTTGATGAAGCTCCTTTTCTTTGTTGGAAATTTGTTTAGATTGACAGAAAACATTGATAGATTCAAAAGTCTCATCATCAAGGCTATTAAGGTGAGAAAAAGTCCCTGTATGTGTTCTACTGGTGGCATGGAGAGGCACAGTAATGATAGATTTTGCCCAGAAGGGTCATGGAATTTACTTTCAGTGGATAGCTGCTTCCTATTGTTGCTTGAATGGGACCAGGATGGAGATTAGAAGCCCGGCCGTGGCATCTCATGGAGGCAAGTACTACTGAGAGCCCTAGTGCATTTGCTTATGGTTCATTTCCCCCTTCTGCTCTCTGTGAGGCCTTTTCTTTTTTCTTTCTTTAAATATTTATTTATTTATTTATTTAGTTAGTTAGTTAGTTAGTTATTTTATGTATGTAAGTACACTGTCGACTTCTTCAGACACAGCAGAAGAGGGCATTGGACCCCATTACAGATGATTGTGAGTCACTATGTAGTTGCTGGAAATTGAACTCAGGACCTCCACAAGAACAGTCAGTGCTCTTAACCATTGAGGCATCTCTTCAGTCCCTGAGCAGCATTTTCTTTGGGGCTCTGCAACTCCCGATCTATCAGAGTGATCAGGTACCCTCCCAAGTTTGGCTAAGTAGAATCCCAAGATTGAATCTGCATCGTAGGCATTAACAGAAAGAGCAAAAATGGCCTCTGTAATTCAGCATCAGTATTTGAGTGAATCCCAGCATTTCTTGCTCCCTGATCATTAGCTCTTCCTAAATTCCTTTAAAAAGTCCTTATGAGTCACTTGCTCTTTCCTAAGACTTTTCACATGCTGAAGCCAGCTTGAGCTGGTTTCAGTTGCTTGCCACCAACTCACCCTAATAACGTATAAATCTTACAGTTGGCTTATTGACTGCAATGATCAAGAGGAGACTGTGAGCCTACCAGCTCCCCTGACTCCCCCACACCCATGAACTGTGAAGAAGTGAGTCTTACCAACTGAAATCCCACCAGTTTCTTCGATTCATGAACGTGCATGACATTAGACGCCTTGTGAATGATTTTCCCACTGATTTTCCGCTTCCGACCAGTGAAGAAGTCCCGGGCCTTTCCCTTCTCATTCTCATTGAAGACCAGCAGTGGGATCAGGTTGAGGAATCTGGGTGGTGTGCCTTCCCAGGTGGACTGCATGGATCCTGCTTCCCGGCGTGTCCGAAATGTACTGTCTGGAACATCTTTGACTCCATACAAGGACAGCAAGGCCTGTTTTGTCAAACTGTCCAAGTCAGTCAGAAGGTCACTCACAGCACTGTACCTACCAAAATGGAAAGAAGGTGTCACAGAGAAGAAAGACCCCTGGCACAGTACTGTAGCTTCTTCATGTTGTTTTCTGTCTTGGTGTGTCAGCCCTATGTCTCCTGACCAGTCCCTTGGCCAAAGGGACGAGTGCTTTCACCATTTGCTCCATTCAAAATGATCTCCATCTTTGCCACTTCTATTTAGTCATTCTTGGTTGATGCCCCCAACCAGGATCTCTGGAGTGTTGACTTTCACGTGCCTCCCATAAAGTAGCAAAAGTGGGGCTACATTAATCCTTGCTAATCAAACAGGGGCAGGCTCCACTTCCACCCATCACACTCTGCAGGAAATTGGACTGTTACCTTGATAACACCCAAGCTCACAAAAGAACAAGAGCTAACCACATGAAGCATGATGACATTGGTTTTTTTTTTTTTTTTTTAATTCATCACTATACCAAATGGTCCCGGCCTCTCCTTTCTCTCGTAACTCTCTCCCCACCCCCACCCCCCGCCCCTTGCTTTCTGTAGAAGTCATGACACAGCATAGAAGCTGAGGGTATCAGTTTCAGAGTCAAACTTCCTGCCTTGTTCCAGCTCCCCCTCCTAATCCAGACTCTGTGACCTCAGACAAGTGTCTTAGCTTTTCTGTGTCTCAGTTTCCCAACCTGCTTGTTTGTAAGATGAAGTTTTTAACAATTTGTAAAAAAAAAAAAAAGGGGGGAGCTCAACTTGTTTATTATAAGTATAAGAAATATAGCTGGGTATGGTGGCCCCCAATGCCAGCACTTGGGAGGCTGAAGCAGGAAGATCAAAGTTCAAGGCCAATCTGGCTCTTTTTCCAAGTATATAAATAATGTCAAAAAATTTCAAAGAAATGTATGTGCACGTAGGTAATTAAAGGGCCACTCTTATTATTTGTAGTAGCATAAACATATTTGTTAATACTTTACTCCCTCATAGTATAAGCTCCACTAGGGCAAAGGTTATGTTAGGATTCTTCTGTGCTGTGCCCCAGAAACCAGAAAAATGTCTGACAATTTGCAAAGGCTGAGTAAACGATTACGGTTTCAACATCAGTGGAGGAAGAAGAAGGGAAAGCTGGGGATAGAGAGAGGAAAGAAGGAGACTGTGAAGAGACTTTGCAGGTAGAGAATGAGTCTGAGGCCTGATTTTGGCTTTAACCTTTGCCGTCAATACATGCTTGAACAAGTCAAGCTTCTGGCCAGTCTAGCCTCTTCTGTTCTTGCCTCTCTGCACCCCACTCTCTGCGCCCTGCTCTGACAAAGTCTGCTGCATTTCTGACTCGTCTCTTAGATCAGTTTCCCATAATCCCAAGGACTCTGATGACCCATTTAGAACAGGTCCTGGCACTGACAACAGGGCAGCACCAAGGGTTGATCCTGTCCAGAGTCCAGGGAGCTCAATTACTGGGCTGGGCTCACTGAGATGAGGGGTCAGGGCAGCAAGGATGCTTCCGGAAGTCACCTGTGTGTCACTTCTGAGTCAGCCCGGCTTTGGGGGAGAGTAAGGGAGTGAACTTGGGAAGGCTCAGCTGGGCTACACATGTGTCTGGGGGAGGCAGATGCTAACCTCATTTTAGGCCCAGTCACCAAAAAGAATTTGTGAAGCAACCTCCCCTGCGGTAGACATAGCCAGTGAACTGAAAACATGCAGGCCTGAAACCGATTTTGTCGATCAAATTAAATTTCTCAAGCCTGTGTCAGCAGGTTGGTGTGGTGCTGGTACGGCCACACTGGAGGAGGGGCTTTGGCATCTATGAGAGGCCAGACTTTCCTCTCCCAGATGCCAGGGCAGTCTCTTACTTGTAGGGATTGATATTGCAGATAGTGACGGCAGGGAAATCCAGTTTCTGGAAGTGGACTTTGATGGAGACAGAGACGGTGTAGAAAGAGAAGACGAGGAGGGCACACTGCCAGATGATGAGGGCCACTGCAGTCAGCGTGAATGCGATCCACAGCAGGCGCCGAAGGCGGCCTCTGGACACCACGATGCGGCGGCAGCCGTGGGTGTTGGTGTTCAGGCAGTACCAATGCATCAGGTCCTTAATGGTCGGTGCCTGGGGGCCTCGAACTGGCAGATTCTTTTTGATTTTGGCTTTGATCTTCTCTCCAGGTGCCATGGTAAGGACGGGACTTTGCAGCCTGCAGAGTTCTGAAGGGACAGAAGAGCTGAGAAAGTGAACTTGCAAGCACAGACCTGTCAACCCATCTCTGGATCCTACGACCGGGAAACAACAAGCCCACATGTTCTTAGAGGCCTTTTTCTTCTGTGGGCTAGACAGGCTGCATTCTGAGTCCTTGGCCCTTTCTCCAGGATATGTGCTTTGGGCCACCACATCTGCCTCCTCCTCTTAGGGCCCCCAGGCCTAGCCTTGTGGGGGCAGGGCAATGTGTAACCTGCACATACTGGCTGGACTGGCTGAAGGGCTTTTCCCTGGGGCAGGCGCCCTCACAGCAACCCAGCCAGACTTCTCTTATCAGGCAGAGGCACTATAACCCGTGCCTTATCGCTTCCACTGGCTACTTCTTGAGAGCAGCCCTCCTGTTTTACGATGTCTCCTGGTGCCTAGTGAAATGTCCCTCCAGCACAGAGCACATGCCAGGCAAGGTGTCACTGGCTGATGAAATTTCCCACAACTTTCCAGCAGCTGTTATAGATCTTGTTCTGACCATGTTTTCTCTGCCCCTCTCCCGTGATGCTTTTTTTTTCCCCCCGAGACAGGGTTTCTCAGAGTAGCCCTGGAACTCACTCTGTAGACCAGACTGGCCTCGAACTCAGAAATCCACCTGCCTCTGCCTCCCAAGTGCTGGGATTATAGGTGCACACCACCACCACCCGGCGTGGTGATTTCTGTTTCATTTTTTCTCCTTACTGTGGACAATAGCACCTGGTGTCACATCAACCCCATGACTGCTGGCCTCTCTGTACTTACAGGCACCATGCCATTTGATCTAATTTTACCTAATTTAGAGAGGGCACCTTGATTCAAGGGTAGCCTTTGGGGTGTGTATTGGAAAATGAATGAACACATTCACATGTGCATGTTGCATCTCAGCTGCAGAAACAGCACATTTTAGTACATTGTAATCAGATCGCTGTGCAGTGGATAGAATCACCAGCCTCATAAATATGTAATCTCCGTATATAAATATACAATAGTTTATGTATTTCAACAATTGGGTGAGGTTGATATACTGCTGTTATCTCCATATCAGAGAAGTGGGGTGACTTGCTAAGGATGCACAGCATGGTTCTTATGTCTATGTGGGGGTCTGAAACCAAGTCAAGGACTTTGATGGCCCCATCAATTTCTTTCCTTTTTTTCCAAGATTGTGAATAAAATAATGAGGTTTTTAAAATGTCATTTTCATACATATGTGTCATTATACTTTCTTCCAATTTGTCCTCTCCCTCATTGCACCTGCTGGACTCCTTCCTCCCGCCCCGCTTTCCTGCCACCTGCATTCTGTCCTCGCCCTCCCCCCACTACAAGCTCTGTCTACTCCCTCACAGCCCCCTTCTTAATTTCTCTCACTCTCTCACTTAAATCTAACTCTACATATGAGAGAACATCTTTTTGAGAATGGCTTAGTTTGCTTAACCTAATGATGTCACCATCAAGTTCTCTAGGCAGAATTCTGGGCCACCAAAATTAGTTTTCTTCTGTCCTGAATCGACAGAACGTGGTCCAAGATTGGGGGTAAGTTTGGGGGGCAAGGCTCTCAAGTTTACAATCTTTGTGGGTTTAAAGATTATAGCACAAAGGAAATAGAGAATGGAGGCCAGGGTTGAGATGTTCAGGGGCAGCCGACTGGCCCCCAAAACCTGCCCCATCCATGGACTTACATGATTTTTCTAGGTTGAGAAAAACTATCTCTTATTGACAAAATTATTAGCCCCTTGGCAAGCACTGTGATTTACTTTATTTATTTTAAATGTTGTCATCCTTTTAAAAAAAAATGCTGTGGAGCTTGATAGCACACACTTGAATCCCAGAGCTCAAAAGGCAGAGGTAAGAGGACCTCTGTGAGTTTAAGTCACCTTGGTCTATATATCAAGTTATCAAGTTTTAGGCCATCCAGGGCTACGTAAAAAGACTCTGTCAAAAAGGAAAAGAAAAGAGAGGGAGAGAGAAAGAAAAAGATGGTTTCCTCTGCCAGATGTTTGCCAAAAGTTGAATTCTGAATTCTTGGGGTCTCCATTCATCTCTTCTGCAGAGGACCAGCCAGTTAATGTGAGAGGAGACTCCAGAATGTTCACATAAATATTTCAACTCTAAGGCAAAGCAAGATTGTAGCTCTACTAGATTATGGGACTTGATTCAACCTGGTGTTGTCAGAGGGCTTTGAAGCTGATCCACCCAGAACTCATCCCAAGGGTTAGCTCACAGAATACTCTCCACTGTCTTCTCAGGTAGATCTCATCATTTCCCTATCACACAAATGAAACGGAGACACACAGAGAGACTAAGTAGCTTGCCAAAGGTCATAATAGAAAGTGTCCTGGCTAGGATTTGAACCCAAGAACACATATTAATTATGTTATTGCTTAAATAATGATAGTGGTCGCAGGTGAGAGCTGCTGCAGAATAATAGCAGGTGTCAGTTACAGATACACCCGTGCTGTGCCCAGGGTTCCTATTCCAACATTTGCACCTAATTTAATTCTCACTACAGACTAAATGAGGTGTTGTTATTATCCCCATCCCACAGAGATGCAAACCGAGGTGTAAAGAGGTTAGGTAATCTGCCCAAGGCCACACAGTATTAAAAAAAAAAAAAAAAAAAAAATTCTAGGTTCCCGGTTTCTTCCTGACACCTGCTCTCTTGCCTCACCTGCCCCCAAACCTTGCCTCTGTCCCTGTCAGAAGACTAAAACTTGGTGAGGAGAGACATATTTGAGAGGCTCTGGTCGTCCTAGAACGTGGGCAAGAACGCCTGGGATTGGGCAATGTTTTGATTCCTGCCATGCCACAGCGCTTTTCAGAAATAGCTTGAGCCTCACAACCCAGCACTCAAGGCCCTGAGACAGAGCTACACCACTGACTCGCTGCAGACTGGGAAGCGACCTGACACAGTTTTGCGGCAAAAGCCATCTGCTTCGTGCCAGCTATCGCAACGCTTGCAGTCTCGGGCGCCACTTTCAATTAGCCCGCTTCAAGTGCTTGATTCTTTTTGCAGCAGGCACCTCTAAAGAAAAGCTTTCCCTCGGCTGAAAGAACAGTCGCGGTCAAACGCATGCTCTTCAAGGCTGGGAAGCGGGGTGAGCTGGGCAGAGAATATCCGATTTGCGCTCCTCCCACGCACACCAGCTCAGAAACGCCTGTAGCTCAGCTCTGGATCGGGAGCCAAACCCTGGGAAATGTCTCAGCATCTTGCCACCGGTGAACAGAATAATCTCTTTCTTGGAAGCCATCACGCCCCATGACTGCTCAAGTCCCTGGAACCCCGGAATCGAACTGACCCAACGCCGCTGGGCTTACCTCTCTGATGCGAAGGGTCACGGCTGGCCTGTGTACAGTCTGGAGACGCTCCTCTTCTTCTGGCCTCATAAAGCCAAGCATCTCCAAGTGGCAAGGCCAGGAGTGCCCGTGGGTCAGGCTCAGGCCCCACCCCTAGAGTTTCCTCCCCACTCAGACTCCGCCCACACCTGCCCAGGTGTTTTCCCCGGGCCACCCCCAGACTTGTCTCAGCCCCGAGTAAGCCGCGACCCCGCAGTGCCATCTGCCGTCCAGAGTCAGTTCCGCACCTCAGCCCGGGCTGCGCTACGTCTTGCAGTGGCACCGTGCGTGCTTGCTGCCTCCCAGAGGCCACTTTGTAACCTGCATTCCTTCTGGGTCACAACCCCAAGGTACTTTGCAGAGTTGCCTCACTCTGGCCCAGATCACAGGAGCTCTCTTATCCCAGTTCCAGCAGACATTCCACGCAACCTCTTACCCCTCACCCTTCCGACCTGGTCAAGACATGCAACATGCAGCTGCTTCAGCATCTTCTAGAGTTCTTCTGTGGGCAAGAGGAGCTATTTAATCAGGCCACTCAATTCTTTGGGCCTGCCAGCTGTCTTTCTATAGGGACTCACA
This sequence comes from Montemys delectorum, assembly GCA_019843815.1. Classification (NCBI taxonomy): domain Eukaryota; kingdom Metazoa; phylum Chordata; class Mammalia; order Rodentia; family Muridae; genus Montemys; species Montemys delectorum. Next base: position 7,429 of record JADRCD010196978.1, on the reverse strand, counting down.
CAAATTGAATATTAGAAACAAGTTTAGACCGCTGAAACTATGAGGGATCCAAGACAGGTATCAAGTTATAATCCCTTTGAGCTGGGAAGAAACGTGGTCCCACAGAAGAGAAGATGTTAATAAGTATAAAGACTTCTTCGACTTAAATGTGTTCATATCCACCTACAGACGTTGTTAAAATGCACGTTCTTGAGTTGAGGATGTAGCTCAGTTGGTAGAGCGCTTGTTTTAACATAACCAAAGCCCTGGGGTTGATCCTCACTATCATATAAACTGGATGTGGTGGTGCATGCTTATGGTGCTAGATCTGGGGATTAGGGTGAGACAAGAGGCTCAGAAGCTCAAGGGCATCCTCAGCTACATAGTGAGTTTGGGTCCAGCCTGTGCTCTGATTCAATAGGGTGGTGTGGAGATCTGGGGTGGGTCTCAGAAGTCTGGACCTCGGGCTTCCCAGGTGTCTCTTTTGTCTGACCAAAGACTGCACTTTTGGTGGATAGAAGCGTCAAGCATTATTGAAGAACAATGTAAAGTAAAATCTCTAAGCATTATTTCTTGCAATAAATGCTCATGATGAAGAATTAACATAATAATCCACATCCCTCCCTAAATAAGCATTAGTAGAATCATTGTACTGGCTAGTTTGTTGTTAATATGTTAACTCATTTGGGGAAGTTTCAGAAAACGCTTCCATATTATTTGCCTGTAGGCAAGCCTGTGGTGTATTTTCTTGGTTGGTGGTTGATTGGGGAGGGTCCAGCTCACTGTGGGTTGTGCCACCCTGGATTGGTGGTCCTGGGTGCTATAAGAAAGCAAGGGGGCAAGCCATGAGGAGCAAGCCAATAAAAAGCAATCCTCTATGGCTTCTGCTTCAGTTCTTGGCTCCACATTCCTTCCCTGCTTGGGTTCCTGCCCTGCTATGCCTGAGTGATGAACTGTCATCTGGCAGTGTAAGCTTAAATAAACCCTTTCCTCTGCAAGTTGTTTTTGATCATAGTGTTTTATCATTCTAGTAACCCTAACTAAGACAATTATTATCTGGAATATATAAATATATACATACACATGTGTCACTTATATATTAAATATGATGAGGATTTTTGTTTTTAATTTAGCTTTATTTTTTTAAAAATTTTAAAAGATTTATTTATTTATTATATGTAAGTACACTGTAGCTGTTTTCAGACACACCAGAGAGGGCATCTGATCTCATTACAGATGGTTGTGAGCCACCATGTGGTTGGGATTTGAACTCAGTACCTCCAGAAGAGCAGTTAGTGCTCTTAACCACTGAGCCATCTCTCCAGCCCTAACTTTATTTTTAAATTGCATGTGTGTGTGTGTGTGTGTGTGTGTGTGTGTGTGTGAGAGAGAGAGAGAGAGAGAGAGAGAGAGAGACAGAGACAGAGACAGAGACAGAGACAGAGACAGAGAGACAGAGGGGGGGGGAGAAAATATTCACATGAGTTCAGGTGCCTGCAGAAGCCAGAAAAGGCATTGAATCCCTTGGAGTTATACGAAGTTGGAAACTACCTGATGTAGCTGCTGGGAATCAAACTTGGGTCTTCTACATGAGCAGTACATAGCTTTAAATACTGAGCTTTCTCTCCAGTCTGAAGGTTTTAAATATATACTGTTTCTAAATGTATCGAGATTTTTTTATAAAATGATGTTACATGATCTGTTCTCATATTATAGCAGAACCGTGTTTTTCTTCTCCTGAGGTATGGCGGGAAGCTTTCCCAGCCCCTGTGCACATGTGCTTAAGCCCATTAGATTATTTACTTGCTCAGTTTATTGCTATGTATATGGTCTCTAAATATTTACTAATATAAATTATTCTTTGTATAAAATCTTGTGTATATCTCTAATTAGGTTCTCAGAATAAATCCTGCTGATGGGATTTTTTCCCCATGTTAATGTACTCAGTGTAGTTCACATAATAAATGGGATAGTTAAAAGGTAGAGGTGTAAAATAGTATATACACCATAATAATAGCAGATTATGTATAACTGTCACATAGGTATGTGTTAAAACATACATGTAGTAAAGAATATATGTGTTCAAAAGAGATTATGTCTCAATATAGGTTTATAAGTATTTTTATCCATTTTTGTTGTTATTTTGTTTTGTTAAAATGGACATGTGTTAACAAAGCCAAGTGGGGTCACACCTGTAATCAGTATTTGGGAGGAGGCTAAGGCAAGAGAACCACCATGAATCTAAGGCCACTCGGAACTACAGAGCAAGTTCCAGGCCAGAAACACAACAAAGAAGTAAATTAATTTTAAAAATTAAAGGCTACAATGAAAGGATTCTGCTCTACTTTCTTATTGCTGGGATAAAGCACCATGGCCAAGGCAACTTATGGAAAAAAATAGTTTATTGGGCTTACACTTTCAGAGGCAAGTCCACGACCAACATAGTGGGGGGAGCCAACATATGGAAGGAAAAGAGCATGGTGCCTGAGCAGGAGCTGAGAGCTCACATCTGAGACCACCACCACCAGGAGGCAGAGGCAGCTAACGAGGAGTAGCATGGCCTCTGAAACCTCAAAGCCCACCCTGTAACACACCTCTACCAACAAGGCCACACCTCCTAATCCTTTCCAAATTCTGTGCACATGCACATACAGGCAGGCAGGCATATGCTAGCCACAGTGCACAAGTGGGAGTCAGACGATGGCTTTCAGAAATAGGTTTTCTCCTTCCACCATGCAGATCCTGGGAACTGAACTTAGGTGATCAGGTTTGGCAGCAAATGCCCTTAGTTGCTGAGCACAGCTTCCTTTGGTACTCACAAACATCTCACTGAGATCCTCCATTCCTCTGGCTTCTCTGATCCCATGGGTCACCTTCCCTAAAATCAATACCACCTGAAACTTTTCTTCTACAATAGATATAGAGGTTTGAGGTAAGTATAGTGAACGGGTCTCAGGAGATTACAGGGGCTATCAGTAGATCCGAAGCTTCTGGGGAGTCAGAAGCAACTTAGAGGTGTGTAAGGTTGCCTAGACAAGGGCTTGGACATACGGGTGGGAACTCTGTTGGATAAAGAAGCCTGCTCCCAAGCTGGCTTCTTCTTTGCTCTAGAACAATGGCCGTTGGTGAACATCATCTTGTGCTCGTAGGATGGGAGCAAGTTTATCTGTCCAATCTTGTTCTTTGACAAAGTCTCTTTTAGAAACTGGTTACTGAGGAGTCAGGATCAGGGTCTTTGATTTTTAAAATATGTTTTTATTTCTTCTTTATTTTATGTGTATGAAAGTATTACCTGCACATATGTCTGTAACCACATGTATAGCTGTACTATGGAGGTCAGATGAGGAAGCTATCAGATCCCCTGGATCTAAAGTTACAGATAGTTGTAAGCCATCATATGTGTGCTGGGAACTGATATCTGGGTCCTCTGGATATCTCTCTAGCCCCTTATTTATTTGTGTGTGGGGACAGTTAAGTGCTATATCATACATGTGTGGAGGTCATAATACAATTTCAGAATGGATTCTCTTCTTCTGTCATGTGGGCCCCAGGGATCAAATTCAGGTTATCAGATTTGGCCATAGATGCCTTTATATGCTGAGCCATCTCACCAGCTCTGGACTGGGGCCTTTAAATTCATTGTGTGGATGCTGCTTCACCCTCAGGAAGCAGGCTTTAGGCAATCAGCACCGTGGACAGCAACCAGGACGATTTCTGAACAACTCGGGACTTTTATGCAGGAGGTCGCTAAAAGGTTGCTGGTCACCACAAAACCGCATTCACAATCTGAACATGGATTCGATGAGGATGAAGGGGCTGAGCTGACATCCTCCAGCCAGCCTATCAAGTCAATATAAATAAAGTCAACCACAGTTAAGCTGCCTTTATAACTAGAAATGTGTAATCAGTTCTTTCGCTTGGTGGGTCTGTCTGTCTGTTTTGAGACAAGTGTTTTTCTGTGTAGCCCTTAATGTCCTGGAACCCAAGCCATAGACCAGGCTGTCCTCAAACTCAGAGATCCGTCTGCCTCTGCTTCCTGAATGCTAGAGTGAAAGGTGTGTGCCACCATCACCTGGCTGTGCCATCAGTTCTTAATTCTCTGTGCTATTTAATGACCTATAGAGTTGCCACACATCGATTGCCAATACTGAATGATCTCCCTAAGGTGAAATATAGAACTTTGTTGCTGAAAGCCTCTAGTACAACATTCTCATCAACTAACCCATGCATTACTATATACAGTTGATTTACTTACGTTGAATTCAAAACGAACAGGAGCATAACTCACTTCTGAATAAATTTTCTTGGTAAGCAATATCATTATCTTATAGATGTACTTTAGTGCCATCTTCTCATAGGGGTAGGCATTGCAAGTGTATGGGGAAAAAAGTGGTGTTAGTTAGACTATAAAATGAACATTTGCATATAGTATGAGAGTTGATGACAAGATGTCCTCATTTTTTACCTCTGTCAGGAGAATGCATGCTGCTCTGTGAATTTCCCTATGAGTGCCTCAGTACTGGGTTTAGAGTTACATTTCAGTGATTAAAAAATTTGCAAATATGGAAGTTGTGGGTGATGAGTATTGATTTTATCATCTAGTCCCTCTCAAAACACTTATTTATCTTGTGCTGGGTTTGTGCTGGTGTGTCTATACCAGCGTAACGGTCATATGTAGTGTGATGCATTCATGGAGGTCAGAGATCGACTTGGAGGGGTAGGTTCTCTTGTTCCACCATGTAGGTTCCACCAAACTCAGTTCCTCAGGCTTGATGGCAGTGCTGTCACCTGAGCCACCTTTATGGTTCTTGTGCACTTTCCTTTAAACCAGAGGTTCTCAACCTTCCTAATGCTGTGGCTCTTCAATATGGTTCCTCCTGGTGATCCTCAACCATGAACTAGTTCGTTGCTACTTCACAACTGTAATTTTGCTACTGTTATGAGTCATCATGTAAATATCTGATATGCAGGATATCTGATATTTGACCCCTGTGAAAGGGTCGTTCAAACCCCCTACAAGGGTAGAGGCACATAGGTTGAGAACCACTGCCTTAAACCAGCTGGACCTGCTCCTCGTCTCTTAGATTTTTTTCCACTCTAGGTGTGAGAAGAGAGAATATCATCACAATGGCCTTCCTTTCTTCTTGTGTTTTAGGGTAGATGATTATATTATTCATTGGCAGTCTTTCTTTCCTTAAATGTAGGTAGGTGCTCAGAGTGGTAAGTCTTCTAATAACTGAGCTACATCTCATTACACCCAATGTTCTGTGTATTCATTTTCACCTGTCTCAAAGTATTTTCTAATTTCCCATGTGGTTTCCCTTTTGATCTAGATGGTTTGGGAAAAGCTTCTTTATTCTGTATTTGTGTCATTCCCTGATTTCCTTCTTTGAATTTCTGCTTTCATTCCCTTGTGATTAGAGAACTACGCCTGTGGTTTGGGTCAGTGCCAACAAAGACTTGACTGTTAAAGACTAGGTCCAGCTATGTAGTAAATTTGAGGCCATGCTGCACTGCATTAGACTGTAGTTTGGAGAGAAAAGGCACAGCTGAATAGAGAGAGGTGGGGTACTGTTGGAAGGAAGATGAAGCAGAGGGCAAGTAGGGTCAGCAGAATGGGGGAACAAGAGAGGAGCAGGAGGATGGAGAAGATGGTGGTTAAGAAAAAGGTTGTGGTTGGGAGAGAGGTGGGAGGGTGGAGGATGTGGGGGATGCAGGCATTAGAGAAGTGGGACTGGGAAGTTCATTTTAATGGGAAGAAAAGTGGCTAATTGCTCTAAAAAGCACTACCAGAGGCTACTGGCCTCAGACCTTCTTAACAAGGGAGGATCAGAGTAAGAATGTAGCTTAGAAAGTTCTAGCCCTGGAGGAAACAATGTCAGCGAACGCTCATTCAATTGCAAGTGATTTGGTTGGTTGGTGCTGGGGGTGGGGGGAGAGGGGCATTGACTAGTTGGCTATATATATGTCATGTCAATATACACAGTGTGCACATGTGTAATGTAAATGGCATATATGAAACCCCTGGCTTGTTATTTGTCTCCTGATGAAGCTGATGGAACTCAATGGTTTGGCCAACAGTTCATTTCACAAGTAACTTCATTGAGCTTTATCATGTTCTGAAGTGATTTCTTTTTCTTTTTCTCTTTTTTTTGATTTTTCTTTTTTTATTAGATATTTTCTTTATTTACATTTCAAATGATATCTCCTTTCTCAGTTTCTCCTCCGGGGTGAGGGGTGGGGGGTGGGAAACCTGTTCCCTCCTCCCTCCCCCTGAAGTGATTTCTTAGAGAGCTATTAATTCAGATTTTCAAATGAGAGTTTTGCTATTCTAATCAGTATTAGTGGGTCTCTTGAGTTCAGCCTGCTTTATAGAGTGAGTTCCAGAAAAGTCAGGGTTACACAGAGAAACTTTGTCTTGAAAAATTGTTTTTAAGATTACGTCTCCTGGGGCTGGTGAGATGGCTCAGCGGGTAAGAGCACCGTCTGCTCTTCCAAAGGTCATGAGTTCAAATCCCAGCAACCACATGATGGCTCACAACCACCCATAATGAAATCTGATGTTCTCTTCTGGTGCATCTGAAGACAGCTACGGTGTACTCATTTATAATAATAAATAAATCTTTAAAAAAAAAAAAGTCTCCTGGAAATGCCAGAGATGCTCCCTGGAAGTCCTACCAGCATGGCTGCCTAAACATGGACTGAACAACTGCACCATCAATGGACATGCTAACATGGAAGGAGGAAAGCTCAGGATGGAAGAGATTGCTCAGTGGTTAAGAGCACTGGCTCCTCTTGCAGGGGACCCAGCACCCACACAGTAGCTCACATCTGGCTGTAACTCCAGTTCCAGGGGATCTGACACCCCTGACACCCAGGGGTCTGACACCCAGACGTATATGCAGGCAAAACACAAATGCATAAAAAATAAACCTAAACAAGGCCTCAATCCCAGAGAAAGAGCTACAGGCAACAGAGGCAAGCTGAGTGGGAGAAACAATGTTTCCCAGAAAAGCACAGCGGTTCTTCTTTATCTACTTCCCTTCTCCAACTTAGCTAGTAATTTCCCATGAAAACATGATACAAACCTATGGTCACTTGATCTTTGACAAAGGAGCTAAAACCATACAGTGGAAAAAAGACAGCATTTTCAACAGATGGTGCTGGCTCAACTGGAGGTCAACATGTAGAAAAATGCAAATCGACCCATTCCTTTCTCCTTGTACAAAGCTCAAGTCCAAGTGGATCAGGGACCTCCACATCAAACCAGATACATTGAAAATAGTAGAAAAGAAAGTGGGGAAGAACCTCTAGCAAATAGGCACAGGGGAAAATTTGCTGAAGAGGACGCTAATAGCTTATGCTCTAAGATCAAGAATTGACAAATGGGACCTCATAAAGTTGCAAAGCTTCTGTAAGGCAAAAGACACTGTCAATAGGACAAAACGGC
>JADRCD010196977.1:0-14613 GCA_019843815.1 Montemys delectorum | reverse complement strand
CACACTGGTCAGTGTCAGAGCTTAGGGCACACTGGTCAGTGTCAGAGCTCTAGAGCTTAGGGCACACTGGTTGGCTGCCTTCCTTTCCCTGTAGTTATGGTTGATGCCCAAGGTCTCTGCTCAGAGCCCTACGGTCTGCTATACCCCACTCCTGACTTTGTGTTTCCCCATCTGAGGCACCTGCTCTCTGGAGCTTCCTGATAGCATGGTGGGAATGAAGTGGTTCTCAGAGCCACTTATTGTTGGAGGACCAAATTCCCTTCAAGGCTTAACAAAATCTAGTCTTTAATATTAATCACCACAGAATATAAATCATTTATTTTTACATTAAAACATGAAACTTCTGTGAAAGCTTGTGATTTGGTGAGCTGCTTCTGTCCAGGAAGCCATCCTCCTAAGTTCAATGAATCTGTCCAAGAAGGGCTGACATTGATTGTTGATTATGATTTTTTTTTAATTTCCTCTCAGAAGAAAAGGAAGAGTTCCTTGAGATCCACAGTGTCCCTCAGAGAAACCTCTTCTTAGTTAGGCTTGACTGTCACTGTCAGTTCCCAGGAATCTCCAACTCAGATTGGCTTGAATAGTTGGGAGCTTTTTCCTCAGGTCAAAGGAAGTCACAACACTAGATTCCCCATCCTGCTCTTTGGTCACCAGACAATGTTGGTGGTGACAGCTGTGTCTGCCCCCTTGCTTGAACCCAGCAGGTTAAAGTTACAGAAGTTAGTGATCACATCTTTCAGTGACTGCCCACCGGTCTGCTGCAGCCCAACTGGGCACCCAGGTACCTCTAACCCTGATTCCTGTGAGTGAGCAACTAGGTTGGGGCTACCACAAAGAACATGAGTGTGGCTATGTAAAGGAAGAAAGAGAGCATCTCCTGTGGATGCTTGCAGTGTCTGATGAAAACGGCCAGTAGGGAGAGCGGGCAATGACCGCTGGAAGCTTGGCCAGGGCTCTGCGGATTTTTCTATTGGAAATTCTGTCCTGTAGTACTGAGGTAATGGAGGACACTGTGCCTGTCTCATGTGGCCAGATATCCTCTCTCTCTCTCTCTCTCTCTCTCTACCTACCTACCTACCTATCTGTCTATCTATATTTGTTTTTCTCTCTCTGAAAGGTGGAAAGGAGAAATTATGCTGAGCATAAGATTTGCTTCCAATACACAATACCATCTCATATTCTCTGAAAGTAAATGACTTATAGTCTTAAGTTGTTTTACATAATACTTCAATATAAAAGAGCACAAATTTTAGCAATACAGTTAATTTAAATTAATATTTTGAGCCAAAATGTTGTCGATACCTGGAATTTTTGCTTAATTCATAGGCATCTATTTGCATACTTATGTAACTATTTTATTCTGTCTATAGATCCTACTTACCCTCTACCAAGTAACAGAGGTATACTCACCTGGGAAGCTTGGGAAGCTCGAAATGAACAAAAGCAGTCGTAGCCCTCCTGCTGCTTACATTCAGTGAGAGGAGATTCAGGAAACAAAGTAGGAGGATGAAGGAGAAAGGAGACAGCCTGGGCTGCCATGGCTACTGTTCCAGCCATGTCAGCACTGAGACCTAAGAAAGGGAAGCAGAGGGTGCTGTCTCCAGAGGGTGTCTAGTCCCTGGGAGTACAATGCAGTCTCTCAGGAAGTTACTTAAAGCTTCCTGTTTTCTGGTACGTACTAGGCCACCCCTCCCCCACATTAAGAGTTGGTGAGCAGATTCTCATCTGGTTATCTTTGAATTTTCTAAGTTATTAGCAGGCTTCTGTCATCTTGAACATACTTATTTCTATTTATTTTAAATAGTTTTAAAACTATTATTGGACAGATGATAATTGTAGATTTATGGGCTAAATGGAATATTTTCATGCATATAAGCATTGTATGAAGATCAAGTCAGATTAATTAGCAGGTGGCTCACCTTGAATGATTATCACTTCATTCTGTTAAGAACATTCAAAAATCCTGTCTTCTGGCTATTTTAAAAACACATAGTAAGTGATTTTTACCTTTAGTTACTCTACTGTTGACACCAGAACCAAGTGTGTGTGTGTGTGTGTGTGTGTGTGTGTGTGTGTGTGTGTTTTATTCATTCATTGGTATTTTAAAGTTGTGTATCTGTGTGATTATAAATGTATGTTTGTGCCTTCAGAGGCCAGAAGAGGAAGTTGGATGTCCTGACGCTGGTGTGACAGGAAATTGTCACCTACTACTTGCATCCTTTGCAAGAACAGTGTGTGCCTTCAGTCACCAAGCTATCGCTTCAGCTCTCATTTAACATTTTAAAAAACAGGTATTTTTGTCTATATTCTCTTCTGTACATAGATGTAAAAAAGTTTTGGAGAAAACAAAAACGATTGGAGACAAAAGAGGCACACAGGATCCCAAAAGGAAGCTGAGATTGTGTGAAAATAAAGTCTGTCCTTCTAGTCAAGAGGGGCAGGGTTAGTCACTTTTCCATCCCCACCATCATGTTCAGGGACCTGGGGAGTAGTTGCACAGTTCCAGGGATTGATGAACTCACCCAATTCATTTCAGCAGTTGCTGATATTTTTTGTGCTGGGGTTGTGGAGTACAAAGATGGACAAGGCTTGCTCTTGAGAAGTGCACTGCGGTCCAGGAGAGGTGACTCAGAGAGGCCCATGGCTGCTGTGCACAGAGCTGTAGAGGGAGCTATCTGGGTAAAAGTGAAGCCCACGGAGTACCTACCCTGAACTGAGCCCCATCACTTGCTTTGACTTCCTCTTCCTACCTCAAAAGTCTTAAAAAATATATTGAACATAATCCTTGGCTGTATTATATTGCATTCTGGATTTCTGAACCCCAGTGGCATTGCCTCTGCTGTAACTTCCTCAACAGTGAGATGAAATTTTTCTTCATCTCTAACTTGGACAAGGATCAGAAGATTGTGTATAAATAATTAGACTGTATTGAGTGCTCCCTCAACAATGGTGGTGTTGTGTTCGAGTCATGATTCCCCTGTGATTTTTTTCCCTTTTCTTTTGAGACACAGGTAGCCTGTGCTTCTTCAGGACTCAGAGCCTGGAGGCTGGAATGCCAAGCTTTGTTTGGTTATGCTAATGCCCCTGGGTGGCAAACTCAGTCTTAGGCTGCCTTCCATTTCCCCTGAGCGGGTGTCAGCATTCCATAAGCCCGGCACCATCATGGCAGAAAGGATGAACTGTAGCCTAACTCCTCCTTCTTTCACCTGCCCAAGCGGCAAGGTGGACCATGGACCCACATCCCTATATACACAAATGTACGTATATACATCATTGACAATATAATACATTAACAAAATTATCAAGAGGGATAGATTAGAGAGCCAGGCCTGAGAGTCTATAGCTGGGCTGTAGAGTGACTTTGAGATCATTCTGAGAGAATTAGAAAGATTCTGTCTCAAGTAAAATGTAGACAGAAGGCCAGGGAAACATTTCCCTAGAGTGTATGAAGTCCTAGTTTAGCACTATGGCAGTAAGGGCAGAAAGAGCTGGTTTCCTACTGGGAGATAGTTCAGACAGATGCTTCAATTACATCCTGGTGAACCTTGAAGGGCCTTCCATGTTGTAGTTACTTCAGGTCATGGAAAATTTGTCACCATCTCCACCTCCACCACCACCACCTCTACCACCACCACCTCTGCCTCCACCACCTCCACCTCCACCTCCACTACCTCCACCTCCACCTCCACCACCTCCGCCTCCACCACCTCCGCCTCCACCTCCACCACCTCCACCACCTCCGCCTCCACCACCTCCACCTCCACCACCTCCACTTCCACCACCTCCACCACCACCACCACCTTCACCACCACCACCACCTCCACCACCTCCACCTCCACCACCTCCACCACCTCTGCCTCCACCACCTCCACCACCACCACCACCTTCACCACCACCACCACCTCCACCACCACCACCACCTCCACCACCTCCACCACCTCCACCACCTCCACCACCTCTGCCTCCACCACCTCCACCACCACCACCACCTCCTCTACCACCACCACCACCACCACCACCACCACCACCACCATCATCATCATCATCATCATCATCATCCATATACTATGAGAGTGAGTAAGTACCTGCCAGAGGTTGGGCTTCTTGGAACACAGATGCTAAAGTTTGCACAGAGGTTATGGAGAAGATAGTGGCCCCAGGGAAATGTACCAGAGAGTTGTAAAAGAATTTGGATTTGACAAAGGAAATTGCAATTCCAGTGAGACAGCTTGGTGGCTAAGGTGCTGCCACCCAGGCCTGGTGACCTGAATTTGATCTCTAGAATCCACATTGTGTAAGGAGAGAGCCATCCATTTCTCACAGACACAGAACTGTCCTGTGATCCCCATATCTGCACTGCGGTGTGTATCCCCAAACACAAATGCAAACTAATAAAGAAAATAGATTTCGACTAAGGCTTCAGCTGATGCTTAAGCGTCCAATCGGAGGTATGCACCTGCCTCAAACTGTCACTGAATGGAGTAGAGACAGGCCGTTCTCAGGGGCAGGCATGGCCAGGTGACTATTAGGTGGCTCCCTGTGGTCCAGCCTAACTCCTGAAGGCAGATAAGCAGGTACTAACCTTGCTAGAAGAGGATCTTATTCCCTAAGGGTGCCAGGGCCACACCTACTCCACAGGACTCCAAGGACGTGCCAGTTGTCACCAGCCCGTAGCTAGATAAAGAGGTCCCGATACGTGCTTCCTTCATGGAGAAAGTCTTTCTAGAAAGAATAAGTAGGGGCTGAGCCAGAAGTGTGTCTAGGCATTGTGTTGGCTTGTGTCTTGGCACAAACTCCATCCGCGAGCAGCAAACACGTGTGGAACAGCAGCCCTACCCCATCACCCAGGAAAACCACCCCACGTCACGTTCTTCTGTTTTGAGCTGGCCTTGCTTGGACTCCTGGAGCCTGGGAGATAAAGCTTCCCTTACGCTCTGCTTGATAACAGATCATTTCTTTTTCCTGGTCCTTGTTGGTGGGGAGACGGTTGATTTATCTCGGTGGCTCCTGTCACACTGCGTCTGATGACATACATTCTGTCTTCCCAACTGTCCAATCTTTGTCAGTTGAGAAATATTTGAAGTGCTGACAAGGCTCTGGAGGATGAGTCACCTATCATTGTGGAGTCTGTAGGATTAATTCCTTTTAATGACGTTAGTGCTGGGCCATCACTCACGTTTATTGATGCTATCTGGTCATGTCAAGAAGATTTATAGGTATCTATATTCATCAGACATAGAAGAGGCCACAAATAACTTTACTGTCTTTGGAGTATCTTTTTGTGTGGAACAGATGTTACATATTTAGTAAAGAAAGCTTTTTAATAAATTTGCATTTGTGTCTTTAGGCTTTCTTCTTGGGGTCCTGAGAGGGGAGTTTAGGAATCTGACGTTATCTATGTGGATTTTATCCATAGCTTCGTCTTTAGATGAGTTTTTTTTTTTTAAATGATGTTCTTCAATCAAAGTGTTTCATTTCCTGTACAGGAAATGTCCTTGAGAATTACATAGAAGTTCACCAGGCAGAATTTAATCATTTTAATGTCCATGGCCTTTTGATTTCACAATCATTGAGTGTGAAATGATGAGATGTCAGATGACCAGAAGGAAATGGAGTGAACTTGGTGCCACAGATGAGGAGAGATGGGAGAGAAAATGAACTCCGACTAGCCTGCTGTTCTCTTTTCCTGATTGCCTGTCTTCATTTTCATGGATGGCAACCCTGCCCATCTTGGGTAATATTTCAGCATCTGTAAGTTTTAAAGCTCTACGAGTGATCAGAATGCTCACCTGGGTCCAATACCCAGCAGTAAACACTGGGACAGACACTGTGTCAAGTCCCAGGCTAAACTCTGGCTATACCAGACTTGATCATACCTAGTTTAATTCCGCAGGACCCATTGTCAGTCATCCAGTTCCAACAGAGATCAGGAAAGGTGCATTAATTTGAGCAAGATCATACCAAGAGCAAGACAGAGTCAGTCGGCAACTTTGGCATTTGTGTCAGGACAGCTTTTCGCACATCTTTATTAGAAAAAGACTAAAGAGGATCCCTGCAGGGCTCAGCTGTAATTTTCCTAGGAAGTCATGTGATCTAAAGCATGCCTGTGGGCATCCATGAATGTCTGAGCATGCTGGTTTGGCAAATTGAATCTAATTCTTTTTGTGCAAAGAAAGGAAACAGTAGGCAATAAGATGGGGGAAGAAGAGTTGAGGCAAGAGAAGGGGCAGGAAGTGATGAATGATTAACAATGGAGAAGAGAATAATCAAAGACAACATATGGCCCAGAAAGAATGAAAAGCACACACTCGCGTGTCTGTAATAGACCGAAGCTTCTTTGTTTGAACACATTGCTTCCAATGGAGAGATCACACGAATTCCACTTAGAAGCACACAAATCAATTATTTAGTAACATGTTAAACCTCCCTGCTAGATTATAACTCCTTAAGAGAAGACTCTGGGGTGCATTTTTCTCAATACCTAATCCTTGTTTCTATTTTAGCAAACTATTCGAGGCCATCCTGAATCATATACATCTTCTTGTACAGTGGGAGGGGATTTCCCCCTCAGATAGATTTGGCTGTTTCTAGTCTGTGTAAGGACAACAAACAGATAAACAGCTGTAAGATGGTGTCAGAGATGGATTTTAGAAAGAGATTTCAGGGCTTCCAGGGGAGAGTGGGTCCAGTTGCTGGATGGCAGGTCCTTGATGTGTTTACACAGTCAGTTGGAGCCCTGGGACAGAATGGCTGCCCTTCATGGATATCTTCCAACTGAGATGTACAAATATTAGCAGCAAGTTAAATATTGTTCTGTTTCAAACCCAAGAACAATTTGTGTATGGATACCTAATTGAAGGGAGTTGATGGTTTCCCAGCAGGCAAGATGATAGGTGATGAGGAGAACAAGGAAGACTCTAAAGATAGTGGGAAAATGGAGGAACAAGGTGTTGCCAGCTCAAACAGCTTCCAAAATGCACAGCCAGCCAATCTGGGACTTCTGTTACCCAGTATTGCTAACTAGGGCAACTCTCATAGATGGCCATTAGACTTGAGGCTGTCTGGCTTCAGAGAGGACCAGAGGAACCTGAGGATTCATACCCTGACCATTATTCACAGGTGATGCAAACATGGGAGCCCAGCATCCTTGCTTCAGGATAGTGCAGAAGCTGAGATGTGTCTGTCTTGCACGATTTTGCCAGGCTATTGCCAGGACTCTCTACTCTGGATCCTGCCTCGCTCTGCCGGCTTCTGTTCTGACTTTTTCTGCCACCCTCACTTACTGGACTCTACCAGGAACCCTTCCTTAATGATTCGTTTGTGCTCAGCTCAGGTGGGCTTTTGGGAGAACCTGGACTTCAGAAAAGAGCCTTTATTTTAGTTTAGCTTTTTGTTTATTTACTTTATTTCATTGTATTTTATATGTATGAATCTTTTTCATGTATGCAAATGTATGAACCAAATGTATGCAAATGTATTAACCAAATACATAGCTGGTACACCTAGGGTTAGAAGAAGATATCAGATAACAAATGGTTATGAGCCGCTGCATGGCTATTGGGAACTGAACGTAGGTCCTCTGCAGGAACAGCCAGTGCTTTTAACCACTGAGCCATTTTCCAACCTCCTAGACAAGAGCTTTGGGGTCTAAGCATGAGGATCCAAGATGTTCCATTATTTAGAAACTGTTTAGGATTTGGGTGTATCTCCCACAAGCTCATGCGTTTGAACGCTTGATCTCAAGCTGTTAGTGTTGTTGTGAGGGTCATGGAGTCTTTAGGAGGTGGATCTACTTGGAGGAGGTGGGACTCTGGGGGTGGACTTGAGGGTTACATGTAGTACAGCCACCCTTTCTACCCCAATCTCCTTCTTCCTGGTTGGTGGCATGTAATAAACATTTGTTGCAGTCAGCAAGCCTTCTCTACCACAAAGGACTGAATTCTCTCCAATTTGTGAGCCAGAACAAATCCTCTATCCCTTTCAAATAACTAATAACTAGCCACATGTCCTGGGATGACTTTGCCGTGGTCCAGTGGATGCTATTACATTGATTACACATGTGCCTTGGCACATTATGGGAAAGACAAAGGTTCCTGGTTTAGGTTCCTGGGAAGGCAAAACATGGTAGCCAACATTGGCAGATATGATCTCCAGTCCAGTTAGGGAGTGGTACATACCATGCCATCCAGGGCTGCATGCAACCACTCTAGGAATAGATTGGATAGGGAAGGCTGTTTGGGGGGACAGGCTTTGTAGTTAGAAGAAAGTGAGGTGCTCCTGGTCTCCACAAGAGTGTGCCACTGACTGGTTTGCATAATCTTATAGCTTGTGGGAACTGAAATCTGTGAGTGTTTTTGAGCTGCACTAGGCACTGCTATCAGGAGGGTTGTGGGCCAAGGGGGTCTTACCTGTGGGAACAGGGTGGAGAAGCAATGCAAAGCTGTGATCTCCATGAATCGTCCCCATGTGACCAGATGCCAGCTGGGCACACGATATTAAGTTTGGATTTTGGACCATGAACCACAGCTGAAGCTTGCTCAGGATGCTGTGAAAATGACAAGAATGGGCCTGAGTGCCATGCCAGCATGCCAGGGAGCACCCCCCAGGTGGGGAGCCAAACCCTTGCATGTGCCAAACTAGGAGCACCTCCCAGGCAGGGAGTGGGCCGCTTGCCACGGATAACTTGTTTTCTTTTTGTACCTGCATGGAATCGTTCAAGTCTGAAGTTTTCATTTTGCTCTGTAATTATGCATTAATTCTTTGAGCCTCCTGGGGTATGAGATGAAGCAGGCATATTTGAGTTTATTCTCATCTGTGACACACTGTGTCCTGCTGATCTGCCAAGATGAGCAAGGTGGAGCCCCTGACAGTGCAGAGCCCTGAAGTTGTGGAAACTTCATACATATGTTGTTTTCTTTTGCTTAAAACCAAACTGAACAATTTCCAGTGTAACTGTGGGTGGGAAAGGGATGTGGAATGTAAGAGCCGAATACAATTTTAAGTTTTATCCAGAAGATCCTTTTTTGTGTCTGGCTATTACCACTATTTCCTTATTTAAACAGTTCAAATGATTACTATTCCGCTTTCCAAATATGGCACCCCTCCTCTGGGAGGTGATAGCAGTGAGCAATTATATGGTTGGCTAGTTGCATATAAAGGACTCACTCACTGGGGCAATGGGCCCCAGTGAGCTGCAGGGTTTCATTCCAGCTGAAGGAGATGTGGTTCAGAGCTTCTAGGGGAGTCTTCACTCTTGGTTTATAAATGGAGATTACAGAAAGTGGCAGTGAGTCTCGATGCGTGGATTCCTAGACAAGGGAAGGAAGCAGAGTGGGAATGGGAAAGAGTCACAGGAAATGAGCCCACCGTTGACAGGTCACTTCCTACAGATTTAGGCAGCGAATTTGCTCACATTGAAGTGCAATTTTGTTTTTGAAACAAGTGCATCATGCCTAACACTGGTGGGTAGCCACAGCCATCTCCCTGGAGCAGAGGGATTCAGTACAGCAAGATGAGGATACTGTTCTACTATGGAGGAGCTGTCTGTGGGTCCTCTCCATTTCACCACCTTCAGTGGTACCCACAATAGTTCAGTTCTATTCCTGTGAGAAATTAGGGAATGAGGTAAGTTCCATATTTTACATTTCTTCTCAGCTACACCAAGGATTAATTACTGTATCATAGAATTATTTTTTCATGTAAGATATTTCAAGTAGAGTAGAGGAGAAGCCAGAGGAATCACGATGCCAAGCTATGCTCATGGGTAGCTTGAGGCAAGGTTTACCTGGGATTTATTTAGCAGTAAATAAAGGTGAGGCAGAGAGAGGGCTGCTTGGCTCTCACCCTCACAATCAAGTCTTGTGGGCTGGGGTGCTATGGAGATGTGTTCCAGAAACATCTCTGCCTTTGGCTCTGTCTCATTCAATCCTTCAAACAGGGCAGAAGAGAAAGATCAGAAGACAGATGTTTACACAATTAGAGAGAAACAACTGTCTATCCTACCCCACTCTCCCATCCCCATGGCACCCAGGGACCCATGTGTCCTTAGGGAGGTGTAGGCTCAGCCCACCCTGCTGAGGAAAGGTGACTGGATCAACCCCGGCTCATGGAGACCACCATGACATATGCTAATAATTCCCCAATAAAGTGGGTTTAAATAAAGAAGAATAATAGGTACATACATAAAACATTAGCTTTATTTGTATGGTATGTTCTGCTAAGCCTGAAAGCTATGTCAGATATGTATTTAAGTGGACCTTAGGATTATAGAAAGATGGGGTGACAAGAGGAGGCATCAGACCTCACTGGGTACACTGCGAATTCTGTTTCAGCCCAGCAGTTGGGCAGAGCTGCAGGAGGGCTTCCAAGGCTGTAGCCCTGATGATTAGACCAACCACCATGTTCAGTGGAAGTGTAGTGGCGGGGCCTGGGGAGCACTGTGTCAAGTCCTGTGAGCATCAGCATAGGGCCTGATGGGTGTCACAATTCACTGTTGAGTAGTGTACAAAATACTGAGCAAGAGTAAGGGAGGGGCCACCAGGCAGCAGGTCCAAATCCTCCATCAGACAGAGGGAATAGTTGTGTGTCCTACAGCACAGCAGGAAATGACAGCAAGCTGTTATATTCCTAAGTCTCAAAATAGCAAGAAGAGACAATTTGGAGTGTTCACCCCACAAATAAACAATCGATGTTGAAGGTGATGCGTATGCTAACTGCCCTGACTTGATCCTTACACAAAGTATACACACACCCAAACAGCTCATTATGTTCCATTAATATGTACAATTATATATGTCAATCAAAATAGAAATCAAACAAGAAGTTCAAAAGCCAGCCAAGCAGCTTCTCTACACTTGCTACCCGCTTGCTAGCCATTGCTGTGCCTATGAACCTGGCATTCGAAAAGAAACCTGAAGGCTGGACCCCTTGCTGAGAAATATGTATATGTCTATGTTTATGTTTATGTATTTGGGCAAACATCACCATCAACAATGCCGTAGATGTGGTCTTGCCTCTAAAGCTCCTCCCATGTCTCTTGTTGCCGTAACAAAACACTTGGCTACAGCAACTTACAAAAGAAAGCACTGGGGGATCATGGATAGTTTCAGAGGGTCATCCCATTATGATGAGGAGCGTGGCTCAGACAGGCAGGCGTGGTGCTGTAGCTAGCTGAGAGCTTACATCTTATCTACAAGTTGGAAGCAAAGAGAGACTAGGCCTGGCATGAGCTTTTGAAACCTCAAAGCCTGCTCACAATGACAATACTTCCTCCTAATCCTTTCCAAACAGTTCCACCAACTGGGGATCAAGTATTCAAACACATGGACCTATGGGGATCACTCTCATTCAAACACCCAGCCATACCCCATTCATTGTCAGAACCACTGAGGTTGTAGATGTTGCCCCTCACCTCCAAAGCTCCCTCCATCCCCTTTATTGTCAGGATCACCGATATCACCATTACTTTTGTGCCTATTGTGGACTTGAGCAACATGCTAGACCTGGAAGATGTAGTGGGTTGGTCCCATGCTGCTGTGTGTTCTAATGCTAAATACTGGCTCCCAAGATCTGGTTGCCCCAGCAGATCCTCACATACACCAGGTAATGCTATGTTAACCTTGCTCCCCAATGTAACTGGTCAATAAAAGGCTAGAGCCTGTGATTGGGCAGAGGAGGGAGAAAGGTGGACTTGAATTACTAGCCTATCGGTCCCAGGTAGGGACCAGAGAGAAGAGGAGAGGAAAGGGGGGAAGGAAGAAGCCAGGGGTCGATGGGTTGTGAATGCATGACAATGAGAGTTGGCCTCTTGGAGTAGGAGCGACCCACATGGAACATGGTAAGTGCTCTCTTGGGTTACTGACAGGGAAGCAGACAAAATAGCATAGAGGGTTGAACTCTGCCCAGCTCTAATGCTTTAAGGCTTGTTATAAATATAAAGGCTTTGTGTCTTTTCTTTGGGAACTGAATGATCTAAAGTGGGGCAGAAATACTCACATATTCTTTACCACAACAGGAAGACATCTATAAAACATCTCATCCGACAGCAGTAAAAGCAGTTCTTCCCCACACACCCACTCTCTGGGTTATTTCGTATTATGCCACAAATCCCACTAGTTAAAATGTCGGTGGCTCTAACTTCTACCTTTCCGTAAAAAAATTTGTAAAGTAGTATTGAATAAGAGTGACATTTATCCTTGCAAATTGTTTGCATGAGTGTGTGTGTTTTTATAGAGGAGAGAGGAAGGTAAAGATAGAGACCTATGTGGACACTGTCTCACGAGAATAAATGCAGCTGAAATTGGAGTATCTGAAAAACCCAAAAGATTGGCAGCTGCCAGCAAACCGGGCAGCGGTCTGGCTGTTCCTTTAGCTTTGTACCCTTCTCAATGCAAGGTAGCAGCCTGGAGAAGAAAGAGCAGGTCTGGAAGCGATCAGAGCTGCACAGAGCCATTATCTCCAGGAGAAAGGCAGGTCAAGGTGGCAGTAGGCACATGCCATTGTAAAGATAAAATTAGATTTTCCTGTCACTGCTCCTAAAAATGTAGCGATCATATTATATTTCATTTTTTCCCCATCACAGAGACCAGCAGTAGATGGCTGCGCTTGTGATCCTGAAAAATGCCAACGAGTAGAATTCTTGTTTTTCATTCTGATCGTTGTGAAGCTGCAGGTGAAGCTGTTAGAGAGCAGGTGCTGAGCAAGGAGGGAGCTGAGAGTCAGCATTATAATTCTTTCTGCAATTTGTTGCCCTTGCAGGCTCTGACTCCCCGATAACCCAGGCAGAGGCGTGAGTTGAAAAGATCTCAGTGGTAATTTCATCCATGAAGCTGGACATGCAGGTGGCAGGATGGTTCAGGTATACAGGCCCAAAAGGGCAGTGGGAAGAGCCTGTCTTGCCCTCCCGGAGGCAATGTCCTGGAAGCTAACATTTCTGCTAACACAGTAGCAGAAATCCACTGTACCGTACCCTGTATGTTAAATGTGTGCCACTGGTGTCCAAGGGGTCTGGGCATGTCAGCTACCCAGGGCACTGTGGCTACTGCCCATGCCCACTGATTGCTCTCCTCACTCACTTCCTCCAGGTTTAGAGCAAATTCTAAACTGGAGGTTTTTCTTGGATGCTGACCTTTGCCAAAAGCGTATTTCAAAGGGGCTTCACACTTAGCCTCCTTTGTCTTATCTCTTATTATATATACTGCCAATTGCTGCTGTATTCAATTCTGATACAGTGTACTGGCAGTTCCACCCCAGGAAGCCTGGAAATTCAGAATGACTGCTTAATCGTAAATCCCTGAAGTATGCTTTAATCCAAAATCCAATCAAAATGAGAAAACCCCCTGTGCACATGGCCTTTTCTGTCAATCCACTCTTCCGAATACATCACTCACTAAATGAAACGAGAACAAGAGATAGATTGCATACTGCGCTGAGGGTGTGGGGGAGCCAGGATGTTGTAGAGTTCCTGCTATTTCCTGCTTAGGTATAGAAAAGGCGCTGCAGGAGCTGCCAAGGCTCATCATCTGTGGCTGCAACTGGGAGCCTAGCCTTCCTGCTTTGCCTTCTGTATGTCTGTCTGCAAGATGGAGGCCTGTCTCTAGCTCTTAATTAAAGGACACGTAATTGGACTCTATAGCACATGAGACCCACACAGGAAATGTACAGGTAGAGGGAGCAGCCAGGACTAAGATCTGAGGACGGTGAGCAGACCTGAGGGTAAAGTTTGAGTTTTGATGCATTCAAGAAACCAGGAAACTAGTGACTCAAATGTTCATTAGCCCAAACCCAAGCAGCCTGAATACAGGGGATTCCCAGCTGCTTGACGGTCAACAGGAAAGGAGCCCTCATTGTATCCTTTTGCAGTCTGCCTGGAGCCTTTCTTTCCCCATCTGCCAAGGCCTGATTTGTTCTGTCTTAAACGCCACATCTATCATGGTGCCCTCGAATGCCACCTTCAAGTGTGAGACTGTAAAGAAACAGTCTCCTTGATCCCTTCTAACCTGGAGTAGGGTAATTGTCAACACATGACCCCTTAGAAGGGCCACCAATGGTTTCCCATTTGATGCATGGCGTACAGTGGTCTTCACATCTCTAACACACCCTGTTAGCAGCTCTAAGGACACATGGCTTCACAAGGCACCCCTTCTTCCCAACCTAAGATGTGTTATTATCATTGTTCCTCTAGCACAACCTTTTCCATGTCCTGTTAAGACACTAGCATCTTCCTGAGATCCCCAGTTGTCCTGCAAGCAGCTCCCTCTGTAGCAGGGATGCACTTCGTGGCTTTTCTCTGAGTATCTTCTCTAACAAGGAGTTCTAGATGTGGAAAGGAATAAAAAGAGCAAGTTTATGAAATTGGTTTGAAGTTGAGTTAGCCATAAAACCAAATAATTTTGATATGTTAAATAACTTTCTATTAAAATATATAGTAATGTATACATATGTGTGATATGTGTGGGCATCTGTGTAGCCGAAGAAATGAAGGTAGATGTAAATATGTAGAGTAAGGTATGTAATGGAGGTGTTTCACAGTTCCATCTCTGAGAACACTCTGAAGCAGTGGTATTCTTTCTTGTTGGGAGCCGTTTGCCATTACAAGATGGCTCTGGCTTCCTG
>JADRCD010196976.1:0-10011 GCA_019843815.1 Montemys delectorum | reverse complement strand
TGTTCTTTTATGTCCTTGGAGATGACTGGGTCTTGCAAAGGCTTTACTACACTGATTACACTTATGAGGCTTCTCTCCAGTATGTGTTCTTTTATGACTTTGGAAACCATTCTGATGCGAAAAGGCTTTACCACATTGATTACATTCATCTGGCTTCTCTCCTGTATGTATGCTTGTATGTCTTTGGAGATGAGTGGGTATTGCAAAGACTTTCTCACATTGCTTATTTTCATATGGCTTTCCTCCACTATCACTTCTTACATGCCTGCAACGTTAATTGGCACACATTAAAGATTTATAACATTCATTACCCTGATCAATCATTTTATCAATATGAATTAATTTAAACTTTCATCTAATAAGATAGAAAAATTATATCTTAAAATTTTATCACTTCATATGTTTTCCTTTACTTGGGTAGTTTTGCTTCTTTAAAAATATGTGAGATCATAAGAGCATTTACTACATGGCTCAAATTTATAACACCCTTTCCTTTTTTTGTTTAATTTTTCTTATTTATATTTCAAATCTCATTTCCTTTTCAGGTTTCCCCTCCGATAATCCCCTATCCCATCACACCTACCCATGCTCATCAACCCACACACTCTCAATTCCCTATCTTGGCATTCCCTAACACTGGGGCAACAAGCCTTATCATAACTAAGGATCTCTTCTCCTATTTATGTTCAACAGGGCCATCCTCTGCTATCTATGCAGCTGGAGCCATAGGTAATACTTTTCTAAATGAGATTTCTATAGGATGTATTTAACATATCTGAAGAAAATCAGAACAACTCAAAACTTTAAAACAATGAATACATTCAAAATTTTTCCACTAGTGTGACTTATACCACATTAGCACTGTGAATCAGAACAAAAAGAGGAATTTACAAATTTCTAGTATACTTATGGATTTTCTGGAGTGTGAGTTTGGGGTTGTTCCTGGTAAAGTAAGAACTCCAATTAATTCAAACTTCAAACAGTATACAAAAGGCAGAATACTACATATCTTTATATTGTTCTGGAATATAAAGATGAATGTTGCTCATTTCCATATCCCTATCTACAGAGGGTTTATCTATTCTGACACTTAATATACTCATTAAAAGTACAACAACAAAGGAAAGGATTCACATTGTATTTGTACCATCTGACTTTTTGTTTCTTGTAGATATGTGGTATATGGATTAAGGTTTCTCCATGACAACATTCTTGACTCATAAACAGACTTGTCAGTAATGTTCTTAGTAATGTTCTTAGTAATGTCACTACAAGAACGTGAGTATCACCAACTTTACCATGGACTTTTTAATTATTAGAAGGTTTTGGATATATTAAATGTGCAATATCTAAATATTATGACACTGTAGGGATTGGTTGTACCACAGCTTAACTATATTGGAGCTACAAATCAAATAAAGGTATCTCATAATGCATCATTTTCTTGTTTCCTCTGTAAGATGTAAGCCTTGAAAACACAAATCGGATACCAGACATTGAGATACATGGTTTAGTGAGAATATTATAATCATAGCCACACTTATATAATAGATATTTTACATACTTCCTTTTATTTAGAACTTCCAGATCATATTACAATTTCCTCTAAGGCATATTTGTATCAGCTTGCACATGAAAATTACCTTTCATGAATTCTAGAACTTTGACATTGTTCTTCAATGGGACGATCTTCCCAATTGTATCCTAAAACACAGTACAAGAAAACAAATGATACTGTATTAGAAATTAGATAAAATTCAAATTACTGTGAATTGTCACTGCACTGAACTTTATTCATTTACCTCAATCTTCCTTGTTCTCAACTGAAATAACAGAAGTTCATCTATAACCAAGAAATATCCATCTCTTATTTTGAAAAGAAAAAAAGGAAATTCATACTCTTACCTATAGCAGTGAGGTTCCAGTAGGTCTCCAACATCACATCTTTGTAGAGACTTTTCTGAGAAGGATTGAGCAAATTCCATTCTTCCCCAGTGAAATTTACATGTACATCATCAAAAGTCGCTGTATCCTAAAATATAACATACGTATATACAATATAACACATGGTACAGACAATACTATAAATTAAATGTATACTTTCTTAACAATATCTTCATATAATTCTGGTGCTTTTGCCACTTATTTCCTGACACTGAAGATATTTTTTTTCTTTTTGGTTTTTCAATACAGGGTTTCTCTGTGTAGCCCTGGCTGTCCTGGAACTCATTCTGTAGTCCAGGCTGGCCTCGAACTCAGAAATCCACCTGCATCTGCCTCCCAAGTGCTGGGATTAAAGGCGTGCGCCACCACCCCCCAGCGAAGATATTTTTTAATCCTCATAGAATGTTAGAAGGAAATTGAATTATAGATTTCATCTGCCTTGCTTCTGAAACTTTTGAATAAGATATTGGATTGCAAGAGAAATGCCAATTGAGAGCAAGAAGCAGGAGGAAACAGGACATCAGTACAAAGCACACATCCAAGAAAGTGTCTGAAAAATTGCTAACTAGAAAAATAATGGATCAGCAGGGTGTATTTACTCATGTCTTTAATACTTGAGTCATACACAGGTGTAGGTTTTTGACCTGCATGCTAGTGTGATCTAAATACCATGTTCCAGGACAGCAAAAGCTACATAATAAGATCCTTGCTCCCCTGCAAATATCAAACAAGAAAGCAAAAATGATAGAGAAATTTCTTTATATATTTCCTGCAAATAATTATACATTCACTACTGTTCTATATTTGGCTTGCAGAAACATGAACTGGACCAGTTTAAGCTGCAACTTTAACGAAATTTTACTAAAGCAAAATGAATGTTTGAGCAGTTGCAAATTGACAGATGAAAATATTAGAAATAACTCATCATGGGAAGCTCTTGCTAGTATTCCACATAATAGCGGCCAATTTCTAGCATTTACATGGGGACCAACAACTACTCATTACATGAAGATCAGGAGTTTGAAGCCATCTTGTGACAGCACAAAAGATGATTCACCCATAATATACATATCCATGAACACACACAGAGCTCTCATCTTTATTTGAAAATTTTCATAACAAACACAAGAGTGAGACAGAACATCATATGCCAGGAATCCATTGAATCTGAAGGCTCAGATAATATTGATGTCATGAGCATATGCTATTCTGAAAAACTAGGCTGTAACCTATATATCTGGCCCAATTTAAAAAGTTAAGATATGTATGAAGAGCAGCGTAAAAGCATGTTAGGTGCTTGTGTGGTTTTTATACCTACTATTAAGACAGGAAGGGCAGTAGACAATTTTTTTTTTATCTTGACAAAAAAAAAGAATAAAGTTAAAACTATAAATCCAACAGGATTGCAAAATAGCTTAGCATTGAATAGCAAATATATATACTGTACCTTAATGAGATTTAGAAAGAGAGTCCAATTTGTGAATGTATGGGAGCATGAGAAGAAAGCTGAAGATTCAGATTCATCCAAACATAGTAGACACAAAGGACAAAATATTTCCTGTCTAAAAGGAATCCAGGAATGAAGCGGTAGCAGATACTGAGGTAATGGCCAAAGAAAACTTGCCCAAATAGAGCGATACCTTATGGGCAAGCTCCAATCCATGACATTATTAAAGATACTTTGATATGTTCCCACACAGGAGCCTTTAATCATTGCCTATTGAGAGGCTCTACCATGAAGATGACTGAAACAGATGAAAAGAACCAGAATTAAACACTGAATGGACCTTGGGGACTCTTATGAAACACTTGGGGGAAAGATTGAAGGCCCTGAAGAGGATAGGAACTCCACAGGAAAACCAAGACACTCAATTAACCTGGACACTTGGGGACATTCAGAGACTAAGCCAACAACCAAATAGCATACACAGGCTTTACTAAAGGCTTTGACATATTAGTAGAAGATGTGCATCTCATTGTTCATGAGATCTCATGCATCTCATTGTTCAAATATAGCAGTGGTTGTCCCTAAACCTGCTGCCTATCTTTGCTCCCATACTGGGTACAATGTCTGGCCTCAGTGAGGGAGGATGCATTTAACCCACAAGAGACTTGAAGTTCCATGATATGAGGATAACCGTGTGGCTCACACCCTCTTAAAAGAGACTGGGATGAGGGTCTGTGAGGGTAAGAGACCTAGATTGGGACAAGTGATTAGGACTATCATGAATATATAAATTATTGGAGAAACAAAAAAAACAAGAAATTAAGAAAGAAAAATTATAACTGTGTACACACTATCATCATCCCCAATGGAAATCTAGGAAAGCTCCTCCTACAAGAGCTTCCACAAGCTCCAAAAAGAAAGCCACACAGGACAGAAAAGTATACAAAGATATCATCCTGTCTCAAAGCTTTATGTTACAATCAACTGCATTCAGACTCTGGACGCTATAGGCTCATGTCATCTTGTGATGAAAATGCATTCAGTCTACAGTGATCCTAACAGTCTGTAGGAGGTCTACTCTGTTCAAATGTCTATAGTTCCTTCTGATACGCAAGGCAATATGTTGCAAGTCACATTTTGTAAAACTAGAAGGCAAGTTATCTCTTTCCAACATGAAATGTTACAGAATACCCTTTCCCATTCCAATAGAAAGGAATGTACACATAGGGACAGAAGTTTGGGACAAGGCAAGAAACAAAGCAGAAAAAACACCAACACACATCGTATAGCTTTGTTGCAACCACATTGGTCTTCACATTCTAAAGTCTTAGAGGGCCCTGTTCCTGTAATTTCTCATACATCTCTCTGTTTAGGTATTTCCTCTCTTTATATGCATCTTTCCTTGGCAGATTTATCAATGCCTTAGGCATTTCAACACCTAATAGTCCCAAAATGCATCTTAAGCATCATCCTCTCCACTTCAATACAATGAACTCTCACAGATTCTTCCTTGGGGGTTCTGACTCAGTCAAAGATAGCTGGAATAGTGCCAAACTGAAAGCCCAGAGGAAGAATCCATGACCTTGAAATATTCATCTTTCTGTTTCCAGAAGCAGTACAATACATATGATACTGTCAATTTAGGGGAGCTGGATATTTATTTTATTAAAGGAAGATTTGAGAATTTCCACACAAGTGACCATTGTAATCTCTAAAAACTATATATCTGGTATAACCTGTAGAAAATAAGCTAGTGTGAAAAATGACAACCATGATGGATAAGCTTATTTTCTATAGGAAGTCTTAGTTATCTACATGTAGCTTGAATTTACTGTTGTTCCTTGACTAGCTGTTGATATGGGGGACTTGTCATGGGAAGTTTGCTCAAGCAGATTTTGTGTACTCTCAAAAGTAAAATTGGTTGTGCTTTATAAACTCATCTTTGTGTCAGAGCCACTTATTATCATCAGAAATTCTTGTTCAATCACAACCCATGCCTGTTAGGAGACTAGGTACTTTACCCAAAGACCTATCTCACTTCTTTTACTGCAGATGCTAATATTAATTGTGCTAATCACTGGAAGAGAATACCAGTGGAAATTTCTTTCACTCTGTGCATGCCTCCTATAGATATCACAGACCTGCCCTTCTTTCCTGCCTCAAACCTGTGTCTCAGCAGCCACTTGAGCAGAAAGTCCCTGCTCAAACACATGCCATGCCTGAAAGGACACAAGGTAACTTTCCCTAGATCTACTTCAAGATTTCTTATCCCACATTCAATTTTCACAGTTTCCTCCAACACAGTACTGAACCAGAGGCAGCTTAACCTCTCTCCTGACTATGTCTCCTTGCGTATTGCTAAGGTCATCTCTTCCTGCCTGCCTTACCTCCCAGGTTTTAACATTATCAAGCATCCCCTCTTGAGCATACCCAACAAATAGTTCAGTAAAAGAGGCAACAGTCAACCAACACACTTTGTAAATCCAGACATCAAATGGTAACCCAGGCACAAAACTCCCAACCAAACACCACCTTGATCAATAAACAGCTCATAACCAGGTGGCTACACACTAGCATAGGATCTTAATGAATAACAGGCAGGAAATTAAGTCTCAAAGAAATCCAAGATACCTATCACAGCAGGTGCAATTAAAACATAATGCAAACCCTAACCCTGATATGGTGTAAAATAATTTATTTTGAGGAAGGAAAAGGAATGAGAACATGGAGAAGGGAAGGAGGTACACAAGAGGACCTACAGACAGACAATTAAGAAGCTGAGAGACAGCCACAAGGGTAGAGAAAGAGAAAGAAGATTGGGCATGTGCACAGAGCAGAGACAGGGAACAAAAACTGAGAGCAGCTGTAGCTGGTGGGACATGTATATAAAGTATACTTTGCAGCAGCAGCAATGAAGAAGGCAGGAATGGCTTATGGAGTTGCTATGTCCCTAAGAGAAGGCCATTGAAGTTACCCGTATACTGACTATAAGGCCAAGATTCATACATAGAACAGGAAAGGAAGAGAGAATCTCAGGCATTGAAGATGAATAGAAAAAAAAGGGTATGTAAGTGAAAAAATGTGGACTCTAAAAATTTCCTGGCACTAAATAAACAGGAACTCTGAAACATGAAAATTCAAAGACTACAAATGATTTGAGTAGAAGAAGACCATCAGCCCAAAGGTCCAAACAAATATTTTCAACAAAATCCTAAATTAAATTTTTCATAGACTAAAGAAGATGATGCCTGTTAAGGTACAAGAAGCATGCACATAGATTGTTGGGTGGTTTTTTTACCACACAATAATTAGAACACTAAAGATATAAAGTAAAGAAGTATTAAAAAATGCAACTGAAAAAATAACAAAAACAAGTAATGTATGAAAGCATTCCTGTTAGGTTTTTAACTATCTTCTCAATGTATAGTATAAAAGACAAAACTGTTTGGACACATGTGCTCCAGATTCAAAGAAACCACCCCTGATGCTTTTACAAGCAAGCCAATGCTCCAAATAACTTGGGAGGATTTAGAATCAGTCATGATAGTGAAGTCACCACCTGATCTAACACTTGAGGAGCATCACAAGGGACCACACAGTGGTCACATCTGGCTGATGCTTCTCATCCAGTCCCAGAGAGAACATGCCACCCCAACTCCCACTGCTCAGGCACGTGCCCCCACCCATTGTAGTCCATGATACAGTGTTCAACATGCCATGGTGTTTCTACAAATAAGTCAATCCTCCAAATAACTTGGTCAGATTCAAAATCAGAAAGTTAAGAACCAACATAAAAATATCTGTAGTCTACATAAGTGCATTTGTAATTTTAGATAGAGAATAAGACATATTTACTATTGAAATTTTTATTAGAATAAGAAATGTAATAAATGGAAAAATCTAGCCATCTCACTGTAATGTTCATCAATTCTGTTGAGAGAGTGGGAGACAAATACCTGATCAACAGCCCCACAAATATTCAAATTGAAAACCAAAGAAATCTCTAAAACCATTCAACAAATTTGTCTCATTTAAAATAAAAAAAGAAAATGGGTCAACTGGTTGATCTCATTATATCATTTAATTAAATAAAAAACAGTCTGCTGCTGGAATTCATTTGCTCTATGCTTGTTAAAACAACAGGCCACATTTTAGCTGTTACTAGTGTTTTTATAAACAGGATATCTGCTTGACCTCCTTGGAGGGTGAGGGAACAGGTAAAAAATATTGAAAAGGAAAGGAAAGGAACAGAATGGAAAGAAAAAAAAAGGCAGACTTAGGAAGTAGTGTTGGTAAAATAAAAGATAAATATAATTAGTCACCCTGGAGCTCCTCTCATGTTAACTAGATTTGTAGACTAGGCTAGCTACAAACTACAATGATGCACCTCCCTCTACCACCACCACATTCTGGCAAATGCTAGAATCATAAAAATATGAGAAAGTTTGCTGATCATATTGGTGTACAACTTTAATTTCAGCATATGAAAAGCAGAGGCTGGCTCTTACAACATTGAAGTAAGCGTGGTCTACAAATTGTGTCCAAGACAGCCAGAGCTGGTTACACTAAGAAATGCAGTATGAAAATAAAGAAATAAAAAAAGAGTAGAGAAAAAAAGACTGAAAGAAAATAAAAGAGAAAAAAATAAAGTAAATGAGAAACAGGCAGACTTAGGAGGGAGTGTTGCTCTGTGTAGGCAGGCGGGCAAACTTCTTTGCTTGATTGGTTTATTACTTGATTTTGTTTTCTTTTTCAGAAAGTGTGGCCTAGGGACTACCCAAGCCCATGCACTAGAAATAAATAAGGATCTCTGAAACACAAATTTTTGTGGACCCTGGTTTGGCTATGAAGACACAGACACACACACACACACACACTCACACTCACACAGACACATGCACGGACAGACAAATGCATGGACACACAGAAACATATGGACACATATGGAAAGCAGAACTGACCCATTCATTTGACTTCTGAATGTCTAAATCACGCACAGAGTTGACAGACAGAAAGTTGTATGAGAAGGCAGGCAGGCAGGAAATATACCTTACCACCACTTTACCCCTACCACCTCCCCAACACACACACACACACACACACACACACACAAACACACACACACACACACACACACACACACACTAATAAAATAATAAAAAGCTATCCATTAAGACATTCGCTCCCCTGCAAACAGCAAACAAGGAAAAAAAAGTAATAGAATTCACAGTTTTTTACTGAATTTCCTACAAATGATTATATATTCAGTGCAGTTCTGTATTTGTCTTGCAGAAACATGAAGTGTGTCAATTTTAATTGCAACATTAATCAAACTTTACTACAGGGAAATGCATGTTTAAACATTTGCAAATGGACAGATGGAAATACTAGTAATGTAAATATGGATCATAAATAAGCAGCCTAGTGCAGGAGAGAGATAGCTCAGCATGGGAAGCTCTTGATGGTATTCCACATAATGGTGTTCAATTTCTAGCATCTATATTGGAAACAACAACTATCCATTACATGAAGATCAGAAGTCCTGAGTCCATCTCTTGATAACAGTACAAATGAGGCAAGCATGACATTCATACTCATGCACAAAAACAAAATACTCCTATGTATTCAAAACTTTCAGAACAAACAGAAGACTTATGCAGAATGCCATACACCTGAAATCCAATTAATCTGAACGCTTATGCGGTATTGATGTCATGAGCATATGCCATCCTTAGAAATAGATTATAACCCATATATTTGGCCAAATGTAAAATTAACGATGTGGATGAAAATCTGCACAAAAATATATGCTTGTTGTTCAAAACTATGTTAGCCAGCCTATGTGGTTTCTATAGCTACTATCAGGACAGGAAGGGCTTCACAGAGAAATTTGTTTTAAAAAACAAAAACAAAATAAAAGTAGCATAAAATATAATAACAACAGACTTGTCAAATTGTTTATCACTGAATAGCAAATGTGATTTAGTGACAGAGGCCAAATGGATACAATTAGACACTATCATCCTGAGTGACATAACCCAGACACAAATGGACATGCATGTATGTACTCATATGTTGATAATAACCATGAAGTACTGGAAATCTACACTACACTTCACAGACCCAAAGAAGCTAAAAGAGAAGGATCAAATGAGCATGGTTGAATCTCACTCAGAAAGGTAATATACAGTCATAGGAAGGAGATGGAAGAGAATTGGATGGGAAAGAAGATAGGAAGGAACGACAGGGTCAGGAACAGTTATGGTGAGAGACAAGTGAGAGTCAGAGAGCCAGGAAAATGAATCAAAACATGAAGCTGCCTGGAAGGGTGGAACATCTTTGGGATGTGCCAGAGACCAGGAATAGGAGGACATCAAGGAGACTATGGGAGTGATCTCAGCAGAGATGCATAGCAATGAGATCTGGATCCTGAAGAGACCACATTCTGCAGTCAGGCATGTCCCCCAATAGAGAGTTAAGTATACTTACCAAAACAAAAACTTTTCCACCCAAAATTTGTCCTGTATACAGAAAATGTAGGAAGAAAAATGGAGGAGAAACTGAGGGAATGTCCAAACTTTACCATGTTCAACTTGAGCTCCATCTTATGGGCAAGCACT